>APFE030861305.1:0-163758 GCA_000404065.3 Pinus taeda
GCTTTAAGCGGTGTACCATTGGTAGCCAAGGGCCCAGCTCCGACGGTCACTCGTTGTTGTATCATACGGTGATTTGTGTGGTTTGATTATTTCCTTTGTTCAGCAATCTGATATATCTTTTACATGATAGACTATGCTCCTCAGTTAACTTCTGAATCTGAATAAGTTTCCCCATTCATGTCTCTGTATTATATAAAGTGAATTCCTTTGAATTGCATCCTGGTATTGGTATGACTAGCATCATCATTGGATTCATATAAGATAAGTGTTTGCGAGATCTGAAGATAATATCACTCTGTTCAGAAGTAGTCACGTCATATATCTCCCTCAGATTGTTGTAATAACTTAGAATGTGTACATCTGTGTAAGATTGCTGTTCCATTGCGTTACTGTTCCAATTGAGTTAGTTGTTCCATATGATTGACGTTTCCCGTTTGCTGTTCCATTTCATAATTGCTGTTCCATTTATTCATGCTGGTTTGATTACTGCTGTTCCATTTACTTATGCTGTTCCATTTAAGTCCTGCTGTTCCATTTCATAATTGCCGTTCCATTTACTTTTGTTTATCCGCTTTGATTACTTTCAAGAGAAAGCAAGCCTAAGACTGTTGTGAGCCCAGCAAGACGCTGCCTGACTCCCAGATCCGTAAGCCTTTGCTTTGGTTTTCCTTCTTTATCAGTTTCTAAAGGGAAGGGTTATTGGTTCCGTACCCTTGACTGATCAGATTGATTTGTGTGATCCTATCCTTGAGTTGATTTAATTATAGTTTGGTCTTTGTTTCTTTTCAATTCATTAGAACACTATACTACCGAGCATTACTTGGGCAAACAGCCTCGGATTGAGTTACTCTTTGAAAGAACAAAACGATCCCGGATTGACTTAATAATGTGGAATAATTGGTGGTGTGAGAGACCCTAGTTATAGCCCTACAGTGGGGTCTTTTAGTAAGCCTACTCCGATATTTTGAAGTGCATTAGGGCTTCCATGGATCATTAGAATGCTTCTCGTAACTTGCGAATTGTTGGGTAGACAATTTTGTTGGTCAATGATTGTAATTCCTCCTTGGGAAGGAAATGCAATTTTCCTAAAGTAGGTTGACACAACGGCTGCCATGGCATATATCCAAGGTCTTCCTAGTAGGATGTTATAATTGAGGATTCTGTCGATAACTTCAAGGTCAATTTCTACTGTTTTTCCCCCCAATTCGACTTGCAAGTTACTTAATATCCCATACGGGGTGAATGTTTGTCCATCAAATGCTTTTAATGTCATCGACAATCACGACAAGGATGGAGACCCTAGATTTTTCCAGCAACTCATCAACATGATACATGTGGATGCCGCCTCATCAATAATTGTTCTATGAACAGTTTTTTTGAGGGTTTTCACTTGAATGAGGAAAGCTAGTTGAGCTGGTAATGTATCCTTTGTGATTAAAAGATACAAGATTGGAATCCGTTGGGTCAATCCCACCTATTGCTGATAATAAAGCCTGCTTTTGGGAGGGGCAATTTTGAAGTACCTCAAGAGTCGACCTCACGGAGGGCGATTGGGCTAAATCCTCCACTATATTATAGTTTTGTGCTGCTCTGGCACGAGGATTACACATCGATTTGTGTAATACTCCCTTTGGCAGTTTTATCGTCAATTCAAGAATGATGGGTGGCACAACTTCGATCGAAGTTGTTGTTGAACTACTAGGTCGATCATTATCCTTGTTGTTCAACATCTGTGGATTCCCGTAACCTTTACTCCTTGTCGATATCAGAGCATCATTCAGTTGCTTTGAAACTGACAACATTAGCACTTGGGACGGGGAAGCATTTTCGCTAGCATCTAGATTTGTTCTTGGGTTCGGAAACGGATCAGTCAATACAACCGAGGTTTTTGAACATTTGAAGAATTTTCTAAGTTCATCTTTATATGGACAGTCTCTGGTCTAGTGATCCTTGTCACATATATGGCATGGAATTTTTGGTTTCTTATCCCGAGAAGGGTTTTCTGAAGATTTTTTAGGAGATGAGTCCTCCTGGTTCTTCTTCTTCCCTTGTTTTTTCTTCGTGCCTCCCGATTTCTTTGGTTCTTTTCCCTTGTCTATCGACATGGCTTTTACTTTCAAGGCTAGAACTTCCTCATTTGTGTTTTCACTCGAAACCGTGCGGGCCTTTTTCAATGTAGCCTTTATGGTTTTAGTGCTTGTCGTACCTATCACGCCATCGCTGGCATGAGAGTCTTTGTTTGATTTAGGAGGGGGAGGAACGAAAAATTCTGGTTTAGTAGCATCAGGGATTTCATCGTAGAGCATGCGAGACTGAGTATAAATCAAGTCTAGATATTGTGCACGAGAAATAACTTGCTCTTCAGTGACGAATCCTCCCTTTGCCACATCTTCTGTAATAGCAGGTAACAAAGAATTAATAAACCATTTAGCCAATAGCTCATCAAGAACATATGGTTTTACCATTCTACGATGATGTCTCCATTCATGAATATGATCGGATATGTGAGTGGCCATAGTTTGTTTGAAATTGGTAAGTAGCTCAGTTCCTGTTTTGTATCTTATGGGTAACTGAAAATGGGTTAAAAAGGTTGTGGCTAGGGTACTGAAGTTATCAAACGAAACTCTAGGCAATTTGATATACCATTTTGCTGCTAGACCAGTTAACGTTCGCTGAAAGAGGCGAAGCCTAATCGAATCATCATTGAGAGTGTTGGATGAACACCACAGATGAAAGGTCATCACATGATTCAACGGGTCTTCACCTGGATTTCCATTAAATTTAGGAATATCAGACAGAAGTTTATGCGGAATCACTGGCCACCAAGGGGCATAGGCAATCAGATCATTCGTTAGTCGATTTAGATCAGGTAACTCTAAAGTTTCCACAAAAGGAAACTATTGATACAGGCTTGGCTAAGCATACCCAAGATAAGATGGAATTGCTTGAGTAGTTGGTCTCTCCATACCAACATGATGAATTTGATGTTGGTAACTTTGATAAGGTTGATGGGCATAACCATTATGATATGGTTGATACGGTTTCCCATTACTTGCAAAGGCTTGTTTCTCATATCCTTGGTAAGCTCGCTGGAATTGCGGTTGTTGGTATTGTACCAGCCATGGTTGTGAAGTCATGGGTTGTTGTCGATTACTGACTATTTGACCAAGATGGGGGGTGGTGATCCCCATTTGAACCTGTGTCATTCCACTAGTTGGTGATTGCAGTTGTGTCGTAGGTACAAGAGGTTGTTGCATTATAACCTGTGAAACTTGAGGTTGGCATACAACTGGCAATGCTTGTACTTGCGACACTACCACAATAGCCGAAATAGTGAGGATGTTTGTCATATGTAAACTTTGTTGCATTGAGCATACAACTCTTGGTTGTTGAGGTAGGATTGGCACCCAACCGCTAGTTGTAATTCCATCATAACCTAAATTTTGTTGTGAACTCTCGCGTGGTGGACCTTTCGAAGAAGGAAATGAAAGGGTATACAACCCTCCATACGATGGTAATCCAGTACTCAAAGGAATGATTTGCCTTTGGGGACCGACTTGCCAAAATTGACACTATGAAGGATCAATTTGTCGAGACTCAACGTAAGAGATTGCAGATACAATTCTAGACGAACAAACGGGAACAGTCCATACTATCGAAAGAGCCCCTGGATGGACTCCATCCAACGGTTGAGAGCTGGTTGGGATAGATGGCACACCGATGAACATTGTCGAAGTAGCAACAGGAACTTCTGCTACTACTGTGTCGGGTAACACAGTCCTTGATGACGACAGTTGTTCAGACATAATAAGTCTATCCAAAAGATTCCTTAGCGATTCTTCAGGAACTTCCGATGGCAGGAAAATATATTATGATGAAGAAGGATACAGGGAGATCCCAGCTCCAAGTTGCGTTGGAGTGTTAGATGGAGGATCTTCCACAATCTCTTCTATGGAAATCAATCCAAGAGGAAGAGGCAGACCATCAGGTCTGTAAACTATTTATGGTGCCGAAGAAGATATAAGTTCTGCAACAACAGAGGTTTGGGGAGTGTTGAGTCTTGAAAATGTCATTCATTTCTATTAAACTTTCACTATTATGTCCATTATATCACCTCCATTTCACTACTATGTCACCACATTCATCCAACTTCCATTATCATTGGGCTACATTTATGTTTTTCCAAACTTTATTAATTCTAAGCCTTTCAAGTGAATTTGTGGTTAAAAATTAGAAAATAATATGAATATGCTTATACCTAACAAATGGGTTGAGATTGTTGACATGTGTAGGTTGAAAGGAGGCTTCTAGAAGACCGTTATGTGGCACTCTAAGGCCAAATTCGAATTTCAGTGGAAAGAATCATGGGATCATGACGATATGTGTCACATCTACTAATTGTATTGTAACTCTAAAAAGACATGTGTATTATCAGTTCCTATTTTGATTACGACTCTAGAGGTAGAGGGAGAGATTCATGGACTTTCATTAATGAGATGGCTTCTCATCTTTTTGTATAAATAAGAGATCTCTCTCTTCATTTATTAGCTTATTAGTCTCAGCTTAGAGCTTGGCTTGGGTTTTAGTTCTTTAGCTTGGAGTTTGTATTTCTTCCTTGATGGCTTTTGAAAGCTTTGGAGAGCTTTGTTGTACTTTGTGATTTTGAAGAATTTCTATAAAGCTTTGATGTTCCCAACATGAAAGGAGATGTGAAGTAGATGTCATGGAGCATATTAGAATGTAAGGTAGAGTAGATTTCATTTTGTAATTTTGCTTTGATTTCATTATATCATTTGATTGCTTTCAAGTTTGATAGATTATATTTTTCATTCATGCAATTTTAATTCATGTAAGTGTGTTCAACCGATGGATTGTAGATTAGTTTTTCTTTACATGTTTTTGCATCAAATAGTGACATGAGATTTGCCTCTCTGCTGACTTTGTTTTTTTAACTTTTCAATTTCAGTTATGCTTTGATTTCAGTCTTATTCATTTGCTTTGTTAGTTAGTTTAGATATTAAATTATTCATGTCATTTTCAGTTACCTCCGAAATCCATAGCGAGACTAATGGCGAGGGATTGAAGTATGAGTGTGTAATTTGATATTAGTTTACCTTTTCGCAAATTAGATATTAAATTACTCATTTCATTTTCAGTTACCTCTGAAAGCCAAAGTGAGTCGAATGGTGAGAGATTGAAGTATGAATGCGTAGTTTGATATTAGTTTATTTTTCTGCAAGTTAGTTATTGAATTGCTCATGTCATTTTCAGTTACCTCTGAAAGCCAGAGCGAGACGAATGGTGAGGGATTGAAGTATGAATGTGTAGTTTAATATTAGTTTTCTTTTCTGAAAATTAGATATCAGATTGCTCAAGTTGTTTATGATTACCTCCGAAAGCCAGAGCGAGCGGAATGGTGAGGGGTGAGAATATGAGCTGATGTAATGTGATTTAGTTTAATTTGCTTGAAATTTTTGGATTTATTTGAGTGCAGTAGCTTAATTCATTTATCTTGTATTTAGATAGCAGTAGGGATAGTTATTCCATGATCAGTATTTCATATTTTGATTGATTAAAGTAGCTTCATACTTACACTTTTGTTTAAGTATTAATTCCATCAATAACATTTTTTAAGATCTTTCGAAGTGCTAAGTTTTGGAAGTTACCATTAGGGACATAAACCTTGTCTTGAAATCTACTTCCATACTTGACCTTTAAAAGTATTCTTAAGACCTTAGAATAGGATTTCCATTTGCATTAGACACTTTAGGATCCCAACAAAAAGAAAACCCCAAAACAAAATAAAATCTATAAAACAACGAAGTAAGAAAAAGGTTCACTAAGCACATATGGTGCACCACACTTCATCAGTTTACGATACCTGGATTGATAATTTATCTAGAGAAATTTAAGATGTTAAATTGACTAAAAAAGGAGTAACACCTTCCGAATCAGCTGTAGATGGAGTTTGTTCAGGAATAGAAGTGTTTACCATCACACTAGGATCAGTTGTAATGTCCTTTTGTTGCTGCGGAATTTCTCCTATAGAGGCAGGGATACCAGACATGTTCGGAGTAACCGGTGTCTCTCAGGATGTCGGAGTGCTTGCTCCAACCAACCTAGGGGACTTTGATCCGGTCAAATGAGTTCACTTTGTCCAGAATGGCTTCACTTCTGGAGTCAACGACGGTTGACTCATAAGTCTCCATGAATGACGAGGTTTTGATTGACTTTCTTCCACGATTTCGGATTACTTGATCAATTAAAAAAAAAAGGGGAAAATGTTTTCAAATCAAATGAATTTTAGATGCTTTGACACAACTTGTTTTTTCAATTTTTAAGAGTCAAGAAAAAACAAAAGATGACTCTAGTCGCCTTCGATGTTTAATGAACCTGAAGTGACAAGTGCTCAGATGGACCTTTTCTTTTAAGGAGTCTGAAAAGGAGCAAAATGGACTTCTCTGGAAATCTAGGCATAGGGGATTACCAAACCAATCGCAAAACTGCAGAATACATTTTACGGTATGGCAGTCAATCTTCCTAAATGTTGTGTTCAGTGCATTGCGATCGATAGGGCGTCAGACACAACTTCCTAAGGATAAAGGATACAGCCTATTGTGGTCTCCCAATATATACTCGATGGTACATGGGAGCACAAGTCCGTACTGGCACTTGCTGTCTCAGAGTGGAGGAATCACCCAACTAGCAATGAAAACAACAGTTACCAAGTTTTATGATGTCAGAATACGTCTCTAGCCTAGACCTCTATATGTTGTGTGTTAGGTTCCAAAGCATTTTCAGTTTCATTAAATTTATTTTAAGTTGATCTTGTTTAAAAATTTTCCTTTTAGGTTCACCGTGTGATGTGTATACAGTTCCTAAAATGCAGTCTAAGATGATAAACAGTTTTTAATCTTCTTTTGGCAATGAAAATCCTAGCTACTAAGGAAAGAAAGTTGAGAGTCTTTCAACAAAGAGCACAGAGCACACAGTAAATGCACTGTCCTAAATCAAACCAAGTAGTCTAAATGAAAATGCACATGCATGTATTTGTTTTCAGCCTTCTTAATGTATGAATGATGATAAGAAAGCTAAGTGCAAATCTGAATTATTTTCAAAGCGACAATACTTAACAAATTTCTTTTCAAAATGAAGTGAAGATAAGGGCGACACTTTGCGATTTCGAAATGAAAATTTATTTTCGACACTTTTAAAACTACTAATTCAAATGATATACAAGAGTAACTATATAATCAACTATCAAGAACAATGGGATTCTCTGCTATAACTGAAAATGACACTTTCAGATTAAGAAACGACAGTTTGACTACGCTACTTCTTTGCAAAAGAGCACTGAAAATGGAACACAATACATAAAAACAGTTACAGTTCTTTGCACAATAGAGGAGGAATGATGGAAGAGAAGGGGGTTTTCACAGAGATATACTGACCATAGACAACAAAACTCTTGAATAGAACTGAAAATAGTGAAGGAAAAACCAAAGTCTGAAGGTAAACTTAACCTTCCCTCACCATCACACCTGTCACATAGGGAAATCACTATGCAGCGCATCTACTGCACATGGAAAGTGCAATGCATACAAACTGCCTTGAAGTGAGGGTGCGATGATACCAGTGCAAGACTTTTAACCAATTCTTGCTCACAATTTGCAATTCAGTTCAGGGATTTAGGCTGAGTAAGTGATTTTCAATAAATGTAAATCACAGGGGTTGATCTAAGGAGGTTACTAGATCCACCACTTAGGGCAATTAGAACATTTGCAGATCAATTGTTTAATTCATAAACAAAACCCGGAGATAGACTCAAGAAACATTGATCTACTTTGAATTTGTATAACAAATGTTGTTTTAAGGATAGCTAGCTTGAATTCAGGCTCTGTCTGTAAGTTTATAAAACAAAAAAAGATAAGCTAACAAACAATCTATTCGCTCCCCAGTGGAGTCACCATTTTGTTACCAGGAATAGTGTCCACTCGGAGCTGCTATTCCCACTAAGACTGGTAGCTATCTTAGAAGCAAACAAGTAAAGTCTACTTTCGCCTTCCTTTATGAAAATAGATCAGAGTAGAATAAAGGACACCAACCTTAGTCTTGCGCTTGGCTTCCTTGCTTGATTCCTCTCATTCCTGATAGGTATTTTCCACTTCTTCTTCGTCTGCCCAACTTCAAAGAGCACCTGTGGAATCAAAGCAGCATACTACTATCGAAGAACAAAGATCTATATTCATAAATAACATAGGACCAAATATGTATTAACCATATAAATGCATATACATTCAAACATACAAGAATATGGACGAAATGAATAACTTTATTAATATCAAGAAAAGTAGGAGGATTACAACCATATGTTCTGGCCCAACATCATCCTCCAGCAAGAAAGCCCTTCTTCACCTCAAGTAAAGCTTAGACCACCCAACACTATGAAGTTTCACCAAAAAACCAATAACATTTCTCTTCAAGATACAAGATTCCAGCCTCTGGATCACTGTGATGAGGGATCCATATATAAATGATTGTAGGGGGTGAGTCATCTTTTGGGGTTTTGATTAGTGTCCTCTATCTGAGAGTTCTTGATTCCACTTGGAGATTGATGATCTCTTACTCATCCCTGGTTGAAAACAGAGAGGCAAGTGTCAAAGGGGAAGCTTCTAGAAGATTCGATGATCTTCCACCTCGCAAATTGTCCCTGCCATTTGTCCATTCCCGACCATCGCACCCTACAGAGGGGCCATTCAGTATGCATCATACCCTTTACACTGGGAAGGTGATATGCATTGCACCCTCTGCACTGGGCATTCAGTATCGTCCAATTTTGACCATTTCTGAGCAGTTTTTTGTGGAGAACTTCTGGGAGATGATGTAATCAGCTAACCTTGTTCCTTTAGGTAGTGAAGAAACACTTTTAGGGATTTAGGAGCCCTTAGTTTATGGAAATCTATTATTGGGGTTGCAGTGCCAAAAAATGTCTATAAACTGTGCTTGTTGTATAAGATGTAGCTGTAGGAATGGTTGTGATAGGGAGTGCTTCCAAAGGGAAAACAACCATTTTGGCAGCTTTCTCCTTTTCTTCAATAATATTTTCCATCTTTGTCTCCATTTGCTTCAACTATGCACTCTTTTCTATGTTGAGCTTCATCATGTCTACCTTTTGTGTCTCCGTTTCTTCAATATCCTTCGCCATAGGATCTTCTGTAGCTGGTAATTTCAATTCCTTGCTTAATTTTGGTATGTCAGTATTCTTTTTCCTTACTAGATCTTCTACAAAATTAATGTTTGCAGGGTCATAACCTACTTTGATCACCAAATCCTCCAGAGCTTTGATCTTGGTGTCTTTGGCAAGTGCAGAGACCTCAACCTTCAGTTGGTTCCTAAACATTATAACATTCTTCTATCAAGAACTGTACTTTTTCCACGCTTCTATAGCACCATTAATAAAAGAGTCTTAACAAGATAATTTTTCTATGAAATACTTGTGATGCTTTTGCTATTGTAATTGTGTTTTCATTGTTATTTTCTTCATGTTATGCATCTGAAATGTAATTGTAAAACAAGAGGTGTAAAAAGTAGGATATTTTTTTGAGCACGATATTTGGAATGCATTTACAATATGTATGTTTTGATAATTTCTTGAATTATTCTCAATCCCTATTGAATCACACCTTTTCTCCATTCCATAATTTAATCTAAAGACCCAGTAAATATAGCTAGCTTGCCCTATGGCTACTCATTTAAACTGTTGGTGCAACATCCAGTTTTATTTGACTCCATAGCCTAATGGAAAGAAGCTAATTTGTTATAGATCAACCAACCAACCAACCAAATTCAAAAAAACAACCAAGCACAATCATAACTAGCCTAAAATCAAGCTAAAAAAACAAGTTAAATCATAAAGAGAGATCCCTCTATGAAGCTGGCAAGGCTAGATCCCAACATTCATAAGTGGTTTTATGTTGTCCAATGTGTTTACTCCCACAACCTCAAAAGTACAAAATGATAACAAAGGGGTTGGTCTTTTGTTCTCCTTGAGGTTGTAGGTCATGATACTAGTCTGTTTAGTTGTGTAACAACTTGCAGTCCTTGGAGGTTGTGGATTCACATATGTATCTCTAGAGCCCTATAACAACTTGGATTCCCTTCAGATTGTGGGTTGGGATACCAATTCCTCTATCCCTATAACCTATTGGGCCCCATGGAGGTTGTGAATTTAGATAGTAATATTTGAAGCCATGTAATAGTTTGGGTCCCCACAAAGTTGTGGCCTAAGATAATAGTCTCTAGAGGCATGGATAGATTAGAAATAGACAAGTATTGGAGTTAATATCTGTAGTGAATTATCAACTTCCTAGGAAGTAGATGAATCCCTCACACTACTCTTAAGGGTGAATGTGGTGAACCTTTGGATTCCATGTTCCTTACTTATTCCAAAAGGTAGCTAGTGGGGTTGAGGAAAATGTTCCTCTAGAGTCCATAGTCTAGCTAACATATTATGATTTAAGCAAGACTCTCCCTGAGGAGTCTCTAGAATCTAGCTACAGGATGACAAATACAAGTGATTTTAGTTGCAGTTGTCCTACTTTCTCTACCAAAAGATAAGTATGTTATGTACTTGGTTAAAACCTAAGTATGGTGCATTTCTAGTTGAAATGGATTTCAATTTATGCACGGAAATAATTATATTGATTTAATGAGTGTGTGGTGGCATATTTGTTTGGGAATGCAATTACTGTTGTGATGAAATCATGTATAACAAATATTGTATCTCTAAAATGAATGATGTTGTTAAATAGGTTGAGCAAGTGTATGCTTTTGGAATGAAGTGCTCTATGAAATTCTTGCCGGTATTGTTTATACCACATATACATAACACATAATGTGTAATTTTGACATGATAACCAAGCCTACGTTATATGCTTATTCTGAAATATTGTTCTGTAGTAAATGTTTAACTATCTTGTAAACAACACATGAAAACAACACACAAATAATATTAAATGCTACAAAATGTGGAAGGATACATAAGGATATGGATTATGAACTCAGAGACATTCAACATAACAACCTTTCCATTAATATGAATATATTACATAAGTGTTTTCCTTCTTAGAAATATCTATGTCTGCACACAAACACCTATTCACTGAGCTACAAGCCTCTGAATGGCTTAGTCAACCTTTCATTCTTAGCACCCTAGAGGTATTTGACAAGAATCAAGCATTGATGGTAATTTCCTAGAATCATAGGCCATGGAGGTGCTTAAAAGTCTACTTTGGAGCCTAAAGCTCCTAGCGTGTGGTGCAAGAGCTGGAGCCTTTGAAGCTTTCAATGAAGGCCTTCAGTAGAGAGGGGTTGTAGGTGCTCCTGTGCCCACACCTATGAAATTTCCTTATTTCAATACTGAGAATGTTGGAGGGCCAGGGACTTGTTGGAGAGACTTTCACTGAAGATCAGTAGGGGTAGCACTATATTTTCAATATCACCAGTGAGTGTCGAGGTTGATCTTGATGTTTAGAGAGCTTGTGTGGCAGAGCCCTAGTAGGAATAACCAGCTAGTAGTAATCAATCAAGAGTTGAAGTAAGCTCTCATGATACTCATTAAAATCCAAATCAAGATAAACCTACAATGGTTGACAAGGTTCCACTCGTCAACCCGTAATAGAGTTCAAATGCAAGATATTATGTGATGCTGGAAGAAATGGGCCTTGATCTTATAGGATAAACTCAAAAAACCTTACATGTTAACTAGGAAAAAGCTAGCGGTGTAACCAAAGGCTAATGGGCCTAATTTCACTCTAATGAGAGTGGATGAATTTTTAATGGCTTGGTCAAGAGGTTAAAACCTGAATGGTTGACCCGAGAGGTTTGTTTTTCACAATGATGGGATCGACCAGTATTACACCACTGAAGGTGAGTTTACTCACATAGGCCTTGCCATTTGTTCAAAGCGACACCCACAAGCCATTTAAGTTGAGATACTTTAGCCCAGAAGAATTAGTTTCCATCATAATAAGAATTATTTTGCATCATAAGAAAGGTTGGCACGATGATGCCAGCTGAGATATGGTGGGCTACATGCTAGCTCGGTTATTAGCCATATGTGGAGCCGCTAACGTGTGAGCCTCTTATATTGAACTTGGGGGTATGAAGGAATGTGGCAGAGGAAAGCATCGAGGTTAATCCAATATGATGATGCGTGCCCCCGCAGTCATGCCATTGGCCACAAGATTTTCCAACTCACCACATGGCCCAGAAGCTTTAGCTTGGAAGAAAATAAGGATATGGAGAAAGAAGAGCTTTGGATATAAGCACATGACCATGTCACCTAACGTCACCTTGGAAGTATCACCCCAAAGGAATTTTGGGTGGAAAAAATAGATGTGCCACGAAGGACCTAATGAGATGACATAAGTCAACTACAATAGAAAGACATCAAACATGGAAACATTTCCATTAGTGAAAGGTATGCCCAGGTTAAGGTTAGCTTGCAGGTTCTAGCCAAGAGTAGTAAACAAACGGGAAATATGAGGAATGATTGAATGAATGGAGTCATGATGATGTCGCATGGATCATCATGTTAGGCCAAGGCGTGGTGTATCAAACTAATGGAAGGTGAAATTGTGACCCTAATTGACATGTCAGCTCAAGAGTGAGGTCCCAATGGTTAACATAACTGCAATCTTAGGAAATCATCATGAAAGTATGAAGATGGGTGCATGGTAGGGTCCACAATAATGTGTATACCCATTAAAGGTAAGGTGGTCCCAACTGAAAAGTTAGTCCACCGTAAAGATCCAAGGAGTACACAATGACGTGATAAGGAAGTGTGTTGGCTGATTTAGCTGAGGAAGCTAACCCTCACAAGTCTAATACGATGAATACCACACATCCCAATGGAAGAATGCCATGTGGTAGCTAGATGATGTGTTAGGGCCTAAACTTCGGTGGAAATTGTAGGAATTTATAAGGTAAGTTCCTTAGACAGAACACCAAAGGACACTGCTCAAAAATAGATCACAGATCAATACACAAGTATTCTTGACATGGTTAAAACCCTTAAATAGGGAAACAGTCCATGGCCTGAGCCAACGCAACCACTTCAAATAATTTATTAATAAAAGAATGAAAATTTACATAAGATTCTCTCATGAATGGTTACCCTACAAATGACCCTCCATGCTCTTTAAATAGAGATCATGGACCAATCAAGTGTTAAGCCATGTATAAAGTGTCGGTAATACTGATGAGAGAATGCACTATAAGATCACTTCATGTCTAGAACATATTGTGACCATCTGATTTAAGTTACAAAACTACATTGTAAAGAAACACACTTTACCTAACTCTAGACTAGACCAAGTTATACTTAAATATTTCCTATATGTCGGAATATCCTAACATCACCCCTTAAGAACAACTTGGGATAAGATTAAAGAATGTACAAATATGACACAATAGGAGAAGGAAGGAGGAATTAGAGCCTATCCCCCCTTAGTGAAAACTTCCTGAACTCCTACCATAAATTGAAGTTTACTAAACTTCACCTCTATGAGAGCCTTTGTAAATATGTCTACAACTTGATCATCTCTTGAACAATGTTGCACTTCAAGAACATGGTCATGAATGAGCTTTCTGATGAAGTGAATTTGTAGCTCAATGTGTTTTTTGCACTGATGTTGGATTGGATCTTTGCATAGTTGAATGACACTTTGATTATCACACCAAAGTGTAGTTAGATGTTGTTGCTGAAAGCCAAACTCTTACAAGATCTCATGAAGCCATAGTGCTTCCTTACTAGCTTCTACGGCACTAGGATCCTCTGTTTCTGCTGAAGAAAGACAAATGGCACTTTTTTTCTTGCAAGCCCATGTAATAGGTCCTAAACCAAGAGTGAACAAATAACTCGCAGTAGACTTCTGATTATCAGGGTCACCAGCCTAATCCAAATTGGTCAAACCAACCAACAGAGGAAATGCTTCTGTACTGTAATCAATCCAAAGCTGAATTGTACCTTGAACATAACCAAGTATTCTTTTAGCTACTTTTCAATGACTTTCATGTGGGTTTTGCATAAACCGAGCAGTAAGGCCAACAACAAAGGAAAGGTCAGGATGAGTATGGGTCAGATATAAAAGTTTTCCTACAATTTCACGGTATATGGTAGCATCGACTTCAGGGGAAGTAAAAGTGACTGAAATTTTGGCTCCAGAATGAAAGGGAGAAGGGGCTGGCTTACAATCTTCCATGTTAAAATGGCGTAGAATATCACAAGCGTATTTGGACTGGGAAAGGGAAAACCATCCTTGGATTCCAAGACTTGAAGACCAAGAAAATAATGCAAGTGTCCTAAGTCTATCATTTCAAACTTCTTTTTAAGGCTAGACTTCACATGGTTTATAAGGTTGGGATCACTACCAGTAAGGATTAGATCATTAACATAAAGAAAAAGAATGATAAGAGACTTGCCCACTTTCTTGGTGTAGACAATATTGTTATAATGACTCCCAGAAAATCTAGTTTCTAAAAGAAAGCTATCCATTTTGGCATAACAAGCCCGAGGGGCTTGCTTGAGACCATAAAGGGATTTCTTAGGCTGTTATCGAGAAATCTAGTGTCTATGTAGAGCTGTTAGTCCCACTAAGATGGGTAGCTATCTTAGAAACAAACAGATTAAAGTTACTTTCATTTTCCTTTACAAGAAGTAGATAGGAGAGGAGCAAAGAATACCATCCTCAATCTTTCGCTCGGTTCCTTGCTTGTCCCTTCTCCTCTCTGCCAGATCTTTAC
Source organism: Pinus taeda (assembly GCA_000404065.3). Classification (NCBI taxonomy): domain Eukaryota; kingdom Viridiplantae; phylum Streptophyta; class Pinopsida; order Pinales; family Pinaceae; genus Pinus; species Pinus taeda. The sequence goes on from APFE030861305.1 coordinate 14,806, forward strand.
CACTCTTTCCTTGACCACTCTACTTCAAAGAGCACCTATAAAGTCAAAGAAGCATAATACCTTCAAAGTGCAAAGATCTACAATCATAAACAATATAGGACCAGATATATATTGACCACACAAATGCATATATATTATCAAACATACAAGAATGTGGAGGAAACATTTAATAGCTTTATTGATGTAAAGATTAGAAGAGAGGACTACAACCCATTGATCTGACCCATCATCATCCTCCCAGCATGAAAGCACTTCTTCACCTCATGGAAAGCTCAGATCACCCAACACTATGATATTCCACTAGGAAACCAACAACACTTCCTTACAAGATACAATATTCCAGCCTTTCGATCTCTGAGATGAGGGATCCATATATAGATGATTGTAGGGGGGTGAGTGAGCTTCTAGGATTTTGATTAGTGTCCTCTCTCTGATAGTTCTTGATTCCACTTGGAGAATGATGATCTCTTAATCATCCCTAGGAAAATTTAGAGAGGCAAGTGTCACAGGAGAAGTTTCTGGAAGATTCCATGATCATCCACCTTGCGAACTGTCTCTGCCATTTGTCTACTCTCGTCCATCGCACCCTACAGAAGGGATTTTTAGTATGCATTGCACTTTTTTCACTGAGAAAGTGAGATGCATCACACCTTTTGCACTAAGTAGTTTGTATGGTCTAGTTTTGACTAGTTCTCAACAGTTTTATGTGGAGAACTTATGGAAGATGATGTAATTAGCTGACCTTGTTCCTTTAGGGTATGAAACAACACTTTAAGGGACTCAAAAGCCCTTGCTTTATGTACATATGTGATTTGGGTTGCATTCCCCAAATATGTCTATAACAGTTGCCCCCTAAAGCATGAGGTCGTAGATATTTGATGTCGGGTGAAATGATTTATCATGAGGATCCAAGGTTTTTTTAACTGGAAGGTGACCTACAATAAGATATAATATAATACATTATCTTCCTAACATTTTCATGATCTAGCTGAGGCAGGAATTCCCATGCTCACCTTTATAAATTCATTTTCATGTACATAGGACAGATAACCGTCTCTGTGGCAGACTGATGATTCTGATAGAGCCATCATCCTTTGATTTGGATGATCATCTGTGCAGCAATGATGTACATTTGATGTCTTTATTTTCCTAAATATATCATATCCTCGATGGATGAAGCTAGATCTGGAGTCTTCAAACTCGTCCAATATTTGCCCTAAGTACAACTTGACCCATGTGAAAAATGTTGTGGAGTCGAACATGGAAAGACATTGCTTGATTACCAGCCAATGATGTAAGATGTTAACAAGCATGAGAGGAATCACTGATAATGATTATGAACCTCAAAGGTACTAATGTACAATTCGCGTGGTGTGAAAATGGGACTTAGCATTGAACACCACGCAAAATCTCTTGGTCAAAGGCCATTGATGTAAACTTGTTTCCAGAAGCGAGAAACTTGCCGTTGAGGCATGCAAGCTTCAAGGTACTAAAAGGGTTGTCCCTAGGTTGACTTCTTGAATAATGAGCTGATGTCGACAAGAAGAGACCCGTCATAGGAGGACCTTAATGAATCCCACATCTATGACACGAGATGGAGCAAATGACTTTTGGGAGGTGAAAACAATCTGATGATACAAGGTTCAGGGTGGCGGTCATGTAAGAATGGAGCGTGAATGTATTGCAGTGAATGAGACACAAGATGGGTTGGTGAATTCTCTGATCGACTTCTCTTGAACATATCGATGACACTGAAATGGATTCATAGTGCTAACCCCAAAGACGGATGGTGCGGTAGACCAATGGTAATATGACCAGCGAACGGAATCACCCAACCCGACTCAATCATGGTGATGGAGTGAAAGTGTCATGTTCAAGAGCGACTTTGCTACCAATAAAGTTTCTTCAAGTTTTCTTCCCAATTTTTCCCCAGTCATTGCGGACTAGTACCTCTTTATTTTTGTCAAGCTTGAGGAGGATAAGATATGCTTGTTCTATAATTTTCACTTCGGGAAAACCGTCGCTATGTTTTAACGAGCCTAGCGACAGTGAAACTTGTTCTTGTGTTTATGGACAAGTTTGTTGCTATTGGTTTGAACAAGTTTAACAACAAAGATAATTCGGTCCTTTTCCAATTTTAGAGAGTCTAAATGTAGGTTTTAACCCCATACAGAAATTACTTGCATATGAATTCTAAAACACAGGAAAAATAAAAATGCAAGAGCATAACACATAAAACACATATACACAGAGATTTCCCACTGGATCCCAAAACCGAGACTACCAGCTTGATTTTTCATTATATTCCTTTCAATGTTACAATACATATTTATACATGTCGAGGCATCCAATACCATGGATCGAAAACCATCGCGTACAAAACCATGGACCGAAAACCATCGCATCCAAAACCATGGACCGAAAACCATCGCGTCCAAAACCATGGAAAGGAAACTCCAGTAATCCTTTTTCGTCATATAATCCTGTAAGCCTAAAAAATTATAAAATAATACAAAAGGGATGAATTTTTGATAGCTTTAACAAGCCGAACAAAACAAGCACTCGATATTTTTGTGTAATAATCCCTCAGGTCCAAAAATATTAAAAATTAGAGGAGGGATAGCACTTTCGGTATCTTTAACGAGCCGGAGAGGCCAATTTCTCGGCAATCTTTTCATATTTTACAAGTTAAATGAAAAGAGCTTAAAGGAAACTCGTTTTTGAGGAACGAGTGATATCTTCGGGTAGCTGTTGCTTCCAGGTAAGGTTTGGAATTTTCCAATCACGGTAGTGTCACAAGCATGGTAACAGAATCACTCACCGTAGCTGTTCCTCAAAAGGGTAAACAATCAAATGGAGGTGTATGATCAGCTAAAATGGAGTGGAGGTGATGGTACATGACCAGGGCTCAAAATTTGACTATAATGCATTCGCAATAGTTATTTACCAGAGGGTGGAACATTTTCTCATTGATTAGGTTTAATTTTTAACAGGCTTGAACTTCGTCTAAAAATTGCTCGTTCTAGTCGTATAATAAGGTTGTCTCACCGATAGGTTCAATTTTTAAGGAGCTTTCACTATTCGAAACTTTGCTCTGCTCCCTTTCGCATGCAAGCTAGGAATGACCAACTATTGTCCTAGGGGTTAATTAACTACTAAGGTTAGGTAGGAAAACTTTTCCTTTACTTTGCTGGTGCCATCTGGCCCCTGCAAAGGTGAACAATCGATCCAACCAACCACCTAACTTAAGCAGTTGAAGTCAACAAAACTATGGGGTTAGCGTTACGCTGGCTCCTTTTCACTTGCATGCAAAAGTGTTTGCATGCCCCCAGGTATAGCGAAGTAGAGTTTCCAGGTTACCCTTCAATTTGCAGACAAAAAAATTGCTCTGTCGGGAAAGTCCTACCTTTTGACAGAGGCATCTTATTCCGGTCTAATCCCATTTTCCTAAACGGATGGGTGTATCAAACTAGTCATATATCCTCTGCGTAAACCTACTCTATACCTGAAGTTTTCCTGTCGAAGCAGACTAGGGTGCATGTCCCCTGGGTTTCAGTCATGGCCACTGAATTACTCACGTTCTTCAGGTGGACAGACTGGAGATTGATGAGACATTCCTTGCATGAAAAGACCAGTTAGGGATGGTACTTGACTATTAGCTATGTGTGATCCAGGGAATGAAAGTTGATCTACGATCTGGACCACTCGGCCTTCATGCGGAAAACACATTACTTGAAAGAGTGAGGAGACAATGACTCCCATGTTATAAATATAGTCATGCCCAAGGAATAGATTATAATCTAAAGGTCCTTAGACTACCATTATGTTCATATAGATGTTTTTCCCTCTCAAACTTATAGGCAAACTCAGAAGGATCCCTAATGGTCGACTCGTTCCTTTATCGAATCCTGTCAGATTTCGCATCTCAGGTAGAAGTGATGGCGAACCAAGCGCTTTCCAAGCAGTTGAGGAAATGATACTCACAGAAGCCCCTTCATCTATGCTGGTACCGGCCACGACCATTCTGTAAGCTTGTACAATGATTAAGAATGGTACATTAGATAGTAAATGGGATCTGCCTAGTAGATTTCAATCAAAGGAAATGACTAGGTTGCTTGGAGGTGGGACCGAATAAACGACCGGATATGACCTTGACGAACTTCCTTCTTGCAGTAAAGGAACGGGTAGATTGCCCCCATGTTAGTCGAAGTTTGTGTTTATGAAAATAATTTGAACAGTGTCATTCTCATTCTCTTCGGTGACTGTATCATTTGAAGATGGACCTTGCGAAGACAAGACAAGGTCGACTGCCACCTCAACCTTTTGACTTTCATCTGGTGTGGATTTAGAGGGTTTATCTTCAATGATAGATGCTTCAACTGACCACACAGGTGCGTCAGTCAGATTTTCAACTACCGATGGACTCGACAAGAGTTTCTTGTACCCAAGAGGAAGCCATAGCGGTGAATCAGGATGGTTATCCAAGACTCTTTTAGCTTCGTCTAAGAAGGGACAACAATGGATGGCATGATTGCCTTCACACATTTTGCAAGGAAATTTACATTTTCCTTTTTGTCCAGAGACTTCGTTTTCACTAGTCGATGGTGTACTCTCAACATGATCGTCAGAGGTTGATGACACTCGATTGTGCAAATGAGGAGACCAATCCCTTAAGATCCAAGGGATGCAAGGACAATCTCGATGATAGTGGTCCCCTTTTCAAATGACACAAGGATATTTCAGTTTGGATGGTGCAGTGTGTGGATTTTCACTAGTTGATGCACGGTTGCCCCTTTTTTCCTTTGGCTCCTTCTTTTTCTCCTCCTTCTCCTTCCCTTTCTTCTTCTTCTCAGTTACTTGGTCATTAGCTTTACCAGCTTTACCAAGTGAAGAGGAAGGAAGGGGGGGAGAAACAAGCGAAGTAGAAGGTTGGGGGGTAACTTTAGTATCATCTAGTTGCTGACTTGATTGCTCAAGAATCGCGGTGGTTTGAATGACAGAGGTCGAGAAGAGCCAAATCAGTAAGTAAATTGTCAGTCTTGGGAGGGACAATGTGGCCATATGAGGTGCACCAACATCTCCCCAAGAGGAGAAAGGACCAGGATTTCCCCCAATGGGAATTCCTTGGTTGGTGGACTCCATTTTCCTCAACCTAAGACCAATGAGGGAACAGTGACATTATTCTGATTAAAATAAATTTTAGACGCTTTGACACAACTTGCTTTTTCAATTTTTAAGAGTCGAGAAAAAGCTAAATATGACTCTAGTTGCCTTCGGTTTTTAATGACCATGAAGTGACAAGTGCTCAGATGGACCTTTTCCTTTAAGGAGTCTGAAAAGGAGCAAAAGAGACTACTCTGAAAATCTAGATAGATGGATTACCAAACCAGTCACAAAACTGCAGAATACTTTTTACAATACGGCAGTCAATCTTCCCGAATGTTGTGTTCAGTGCATTGCGATCAATAGGGTGGAAAACACGGTTTCCTAAGGATAAAGAATATAGCCTATTGTGGTCTCCCAATATATACTCGATGGTACATGGGAGCACAAGTCCATACTGGAACTTGTCATCTCAAAGAGGAGGAATCACACAAGCTACAATGAAAGCAATAGTTACCAGGCTTTACAACACCGGAATACGTCTCTAGCCTAGACTACTAAATGTTGTGCGGTATTTTCCAAAGCGTTTTTATGTTCATTGAATTTATTTTATAGTTTATCTTTCTTAAGAAGTTTTCCTTTCAGGTTCACCGCATGATGTAGATATACAATTCCTAAAATGCAGTCTAAGATGATAAACAATCGTTTAATCTTCATTTTGCAATGAAAATCCTAGTTAGTAAGGAAAGAGAAACGTGATTCTTTCATCATAGAGTAGAGATCACACACTAGATGCACTTTCCTAAATCAAAATCAACAAGCAGTCTAAATGTAAATGCACATGCATGTTTTTGTTTTCACTTTCTTAATGTGTGAATGACAAAAGGAATTCTAAGTACAAATGTGAATATTTTCAAGCGATAGTACTAATGCTTTTATTTTCAAAAGATGAAAGGAAGATAATGATGACACTTTGCGATTTTAAATTGAAAACTACTTTCGACACTTCAAAAACTACTAATTTAAATCAAATACAAGAGTAACAATATAATCGACCATCAAGAACAATAGGATTCTTTCCTTTGACTGAAAACGACACTTGCGACACTTTCAAATCAAAAGACAACAGTTTGATTATGCTACTTCTTTGTAAAGGAGAACCGTAAATGGTGAACAATACATAAAAGACATTTATAGATCTTCGTATTATGGAGGCTGAATCATGCAAAGTAAGGGAGTTTCCATAGTGTTATACTGATCACAGACAGCAAAACTCCTGAATAAAGCTGAAGAGAGTGAACAAAAACCAAATCCTAGAATCATAAGAGGTCTTATCTGATCATCGCACCCGTAACATAGGGAAAGAGCGATACATCTCAGCTACTGCACATGGCGGGGTGATCCATCCAGATTCCCAAGAGGAGAAGGTGTGATGGTCCAGGGATGAGACTTCAATTGGGTTCCTGGTCATAGTTTACAGCTCAGTTTAGGTATTTGAGCTGAGCAAATGATAGTCAATAATTGCAAATCACAGGCACTGATCTAATGAGGCTACTTGAGCCACCACCAGGGCAATTAGGATATTTGCAAATCAATTGTTTAGTTTATAAACAAAACCTAAAGATAGACTAAAGTAGCATTGATCTACTTTGCATTTGCACAACAAATCCAGTTCGAAGGCTAGCTGGCTTGACTTTAGGGTATGTCTGTAAGTTTATAAAGCAAACAAATATAGACAAGCAAACAAACTATTTGCTCCCTAGTGGAGTCACCATTTTGTTATCAGGAAACCTAATGTCTATGTAGAGCTTCTAGTCCTACTAAGACGGGTAGATATCTTAGAAAAAAACAGATTAAATTTACTTTCATTTTCCTTTACGAGAAGTAGATAGGAGAGGAGCAAGAATACCAACCTCAATCTTTCGCTCGATTCCTTGCTTGTCCCTTCTCCTCTCTGATAGATATTTGCCACTCTTTCCGTGACCACTCCGCTTCAAAGAGTACTTGTAAAGTCAAAGCAGCATAATAGCTTCAAAGTGTAGAGATCTACAATCATAAAAAATATAGGACTAGATATATATTGACCACACAAATGCATATATATTATCAAACATACAAGAGTGTGGAGGAAAAATTGAATAGCTTTATTGATGTAAAGATTAGAAGAGAGGGATACAACCCATTGATCTGACCCATCGTCATCCTCCCAGCATGAAATCCCTTCTTCACCTCATGAAAATCTTAGATCACCCAACACTATGATATTCCACCAGGAAACCAACAACACTTCCTTACAAGATACAAGATTCTAGCCTTTGGATCTCTGGGATGAGGGATCCATATATAGATGATTGCAGGGTGGTGAGTTGGCTTATGGGATTTTGATTAGTGTCCTCTCTCTGATAGTTCTTGATTCCACTTGGAGATTGATGATCTTTTTCTCATCCCTAGGTGAATTCAGAGAGGCAAGTGTCACAGGAGAAGTTTCTGGAAGATTCCATAATCATCCACCTTGCAAACTGTCTCTGCCATTTGTCTACTCTTGCACATTGTACCCTGCAAAAGGGCTTTTCAGTATGCATCACACTTTTTGCACTGGTAGGTGAGATGCATCGCACCCTCTACACTGAGCAGTCTGTATGGTCTAGTTTTGACCAGTTCTGAGCAGTTTTCTATGGAGAACTTCTGGGAGATGATGTAATCAGTTGACCTTTTTCCTTTACGGTATGAAACAAAATTTTTAAGGACTCATAATCCCTTGGTTTATGGACATATGTGATTGTGGTTGCAGTGCCCAAATATGTCTATAACATAAGCCGACATACAAGGTTGGAGTCTGTTTGTATAAAGCTAGTAGATTGTTCCATATAGATTTCTTCATGCAAGTCCTCATGTAAGAAGGAAAATTTAACATATATATGATGGTCTTCCCATTTGAAAGAGGTAACAAGGGAAAGAACAAGGTGGATAGCGTTCATTTTGGCAACAGGGGAGAATGTTTCAGTATAGTCAATGCTTTCAATTTGTGGAAAACCCTTATCAACAAGATGAGCTTTATGTTTATCAACTTTTCCATCTGGTCCATACCTGGTTCTATAAACCCATTTGCATCTAACAAGTTTTCATCCCTTTGGAAGAGGAACAAGATCCCATGTATCGTTTAGCAATAATGAATGATATTCTTCATTCATAGTTGCATCCCAATCTGGATATCTTGAAGCTTCTACAAAGGTGTCAGGATCATAATTTGTTGAAGCTTGAGCAAGTAAATAAGAGGCTCTATCGAACAGACAACGTGTACATCACTGATCTGTAGGATCAACAACAAGAGCACCTACTACATCCTGAGTAGATCGGATAGATTTTGGAAGTTGAGGAGTTGAAGGAGGATCTTGAGAAGGTGGGAGAGGATTGTCATCCTCATTTTCATCATCTGAAGAAGAAATATTTTCATAAGTATAAGGGATAGAGAGATGTGGCACATCCGCCGAACTAGGCTCGTAGGCCGATATATTTTCAGCAAACTTTACATCTCTTCTAATGATAAAATTTTTGGAATTAAGTGGAATAAATATATATCCTTTGACATCTTCAAAATATCCAACAAAAATACATTTTTCACTCTTAGGATCTAAAGCTTTATGTTTCTCATCTGGAATCTGGTCCCATGCTTCACTTCCAAAAAAATGAAAGTGACTTACATCTAGTTTAATTAAGCTTCATGCTTCTTCTGGATTCATATTATTTAAAACCTTAGCAGGAGTGTGATTTACTATGTAATTTGCACAGTTAATTGCTTCTGTTAAAAAATTAAGACTAAATCCCTTAGATTGAAGCGTACAATTAGCCATTTCCTTTCAGGTGTGATTCTTCCTTTCAGCTACACCATTTTGTTGATGAGTATATGGAACAATATGTTGCATTTGAATTCCATTCTTAGTGCAAAAGTTGATGAATTTTTCGTTAACATATTCTTCACCATTATCAGAACTTAGCTTAAGAATTTGATGTCCAAATTGTTTTTCAACAAAGGCCTTAAAGTTCAAGAACATGTTAGATACTTCACTCTTGAGTTTTAAGAAGTATACCCAAGTGCATCTAGAGAAATCATCAATGAAAGCTAAGAAATACTTATAGCCAGAGAATGAAACAACTGAAAGTGGACCACATAAATCACTATTCACAAGCTGTAAAGGGGCCGAGGCATGCCAAGAGGCACATTTCTCAAAACTATCTTGATGTTGCTTTCCGAGTACACATCTAGAACAAACACAATCTTTACAGGGTACCATTGGAAGACCTATCACCATATTTTCTTTACATAGATTCTGAAGGGAGCAATAGTTTAAGTGACCGAAGTGCTCATGCCAAAGTTTTCTTGCTTCATCATTATGAGCAAAAAATACCAAGGGAAGATTTGATGACCCAAATTTGTTAAACTTATACAACCTTATAGAATCATCAACAATGCTAGTAGCTAAAATCTCTTTAGCATCTCTTAGGTCCTTAATTACAACATCATGAGGTGAAAATTCAACAATTTCACCTCCACTTGAATGAGTTGTTTGATATACAGATAGAAGTTTGCAAGATAAGGTTGGAACACATAATGCATCATTAAATTGACCATTGTCTATATGAATAGTTCCAGTCCTTACAACGCTAAGAGATCTATCATCACCAACATATATACTTTTGGTGTTACAATCATTTGAAGAAGAAAACATGGCTTTGTTTTTGGCCATGTGATAAGAAGCTCCAAAATCAATGAACCACTTATGACAATGAGAAGAAGAAGATACATTTAGTGCATAACCAGACCGAGACCACAAAATTCTATTCCTAAAGATGAAGTTGAAATTGAAGAATTCTCCAAATGGATGTTATGCTTCTTCATTGTTGCTTCCAAGGCTTCCATATTCTTAAAGCATTTGGATTCTAAGTCGCCATCTTGATTACAAAAGTGGCAATGTTTATGAGTCTTCTTCCATTTGTTTTGATTTTCCTTATCATTTTGTTGAGATGATTTTTCATTTTGAGACTGAAATTGCTTAGGACCCTTGTTTGGTTTAGGACCATTCTTTCTAGGATACTGTTTCTTATGATTCTTTGAATTTGGTTGCTATTAGGTGGCTAAGGCTTGCTTGGAAGAGTTTCCAAGATTAAGAAGACCAAGATATAAGATATTTTCTTTTTCTCTTATTAAAGAATCACAAAAGTCATCAAAAGAGGGGGACTTGTAGTCTCATCCTTGATAAATAAAGGCTTCTCTATTAGAATGGAAGGTGGAAAAAAACACAGAGTAGGTTGGTCCCAACTTATTAAGAATGCAATAGATAAGCATACTATATTATTTCTTAACCTTAACACCTTCCAAGAGAAGTCTAAGGTTCTTGAACTTGGATGAAAAATATTCAATGGAAGAGAAACCATTGGGGTCCAATATAAGTAACTCATTTTTGAGTTAATGAGATCTAATTTCATTTTTAATTCCAAAAACATTAGTGAGTTGTTTCATTGCTTCATTATGAGTATCAAGTTCTGAGATATGGCATCTAAGGTCTGGAGAAATAGACATCCCTATCAACCCACATGCTTGATCTTTCCTATTTTCCCATTTGGCTGCCTTATCTTCATCTTCAGGTTTGGTTTCTTGGCTTGAAGATATTCTATAAAGGCCTTTAATTCAAAGTAAATCCATAATGTAGGACCACCATTGGAAGTAGTTGGTGCTATCAAGAATAAGTTGGAATTTACTTTCCATTTTAGCAGAAACTGAAGCTATAGATGATAAAACTAAGTGTTCCAATGGAACGATCTTGAAAACTTAGGCTAATTAAAAAAAAAATGGCTTCTTCTCGATGAAGAAGTTATGGATTTTTGAAGAAAAGTTGTTGAAGATGCCAATAGAGTGCGTGAATGTGTGGAAATGAATGGTAATGTTATATTTAAAACAAATCACCCCCCGCCCCTTCCAAACTTAATCTAATTAACTCATTTAAAAAAAAATGAAATTATATGACTCACTTTTATAAATAAGTGAAAGTCACTTTTACAATGATACTTTATGAGGTACCCACTAAATTGTAAGTTAAATAAAAGATAAAGAGACTTTAGAATTATAAGTGACTCACTTTTTATAATGGGTGACAACACTTTTACATAAAGTAACTTTAAAACATAAGTTACATGTGCTTTTTAAAAAAGTAACTCAGCGAAAAGAAACACTTGAACTCAAGACATCTATTGTCATAAAGTAACTTTGGATCAAGTGAGCTAGTTTAAAAGTTTAGTAATTTTTGGAAAAGAGAAAGGTGTTTTTTTTTTTTTTTTTAAGTCACTGAAGCTTTAGGGTGCATGCTTACTTGAAAAATCTACTTTTTACCTACAAAAAAAACCACAAAACCCAACATGGACATCTAAGGAATAACAAACCTTACAGCTTGAAGTTAGCTTTAGCCGAAAACTATATATTTTCCTCATTGTTTCTGATTTTCTGAGATCACACTAAGGTGCGGCATAAAAGAGCATACGCATGAGAAAAATCCTTCCTTTACGTTTCTAATTTTCCCAGATCAAATAGATTCGTGGGGAAAAGAGAATATGTAGAAATGAAAGGTATAGATCGAGTAATAAAAAATAGTGAGCTAAATAAACCAAAATAAATAGAGAGATGAATATTTAGAACTGCAAATAAAGACTGTATACCTCCACATCTCAAAAATGACGTAGCTAGGGCTATCAGAAACATTTTCGTGTGGAACGACAGGGGTTCCTCACTGGAACAGATGCTCCTAACACAATAGAGTAGTCCTCTCATCCCGAAAGCAGTTATAAACTATAGATCTAGGAAATGACAGTAAGATGCAGTTGCACCGACTTCAAATTTGGATCATCAACAGATGTGGCCATCAAATAGCTCTGATACGATGTAGTAATTTACAGGGTAAGTTTCTCAGAAAGAACACCAAAGGAAACCTCTCACAAATAGATCATAGATCAATACAACAATATTACTGACATGGTTAAAACCCTCAAAGAAATTTATTAATAATAATGAAAATTTACATAAGCTTCTCCCATGAAAGGTTACCCTACAAATGACCCTCCATGCTCTTTCAATAGAGATCATGTACCAATTGGGTGTTAAGCCATGGATCAAGTGTCGGTAATACCGAGGAGAGAATGAAAAGTTACCTAACTCTACAGTAGACCAAGTTATACTTAACTATTTCCTATGTGTCAGAATATCTCACAATTTGAAGGTCAAATTGAGATAAAATTTATACAACCCGATTTGTCTTCGCTAGATGAACACAATGGTGATGGTTATTCTCAATCTAATGGAGTTGGAAAGGCCAAAAATTTTATACCTTATTTTCATAATGGTACTTCGAAGATTTGGTACTCACACTCACCACCTCCTAATATGGGTATTGTGTAAGAGAATATGTTACGAAGTCGTATTAGAGCATACAAGTTCAACCCTTGGACTAAGTTGTCTTTATCACGAGCAAATGATCATCCTTAAAATTAACTAATTATTAACACTAAACTTCAACTCTAGTTTAAATAAATTCCATGCAGACCTGATAGCATGACATTTCATTCAATGACATATTGTAGCATCATAAAGACAAATTGTTGGATCATTGTCGATGATCTGATGGTGTGTGTAATGCCCTGGAGTGGCATAAGTGAGGAGGGGACCCCAGGAACATGTCATTAATCAACACATTGAAGATGGATGGTATGGATTGTATTACGACCCCCTAGTGACATCTGTGTAAGTCTAAGCCCCCATGCAAATTGTAAATATCCGCAAGAAATCCCTACCATCATTTTTTATTATGGGAGGTAGGGACCCCAGTTGAGTTTTCTAGAAAAGGACTATAGGTGCCAGGATTTAAATTTTTTGGTGGGCATGAGTGATATCAATTGTGATGAAGTATGACTATTGTAGGTCATAGGTTACATTAGGTAAATTGTTGTTTTGCAGTAATCGTGTGTTAACATGGTCATTGTGTTGTAGGAAGATCAGTATGCTAGCACTATAAGGGTGGCACCCTCTATTTATGTGGTCCTTTATTCTAGTGATGATGCTCAAACAATTTAGATTGCTTGAATTTTAATTTACGCATATGAATTATTAAATCTGGTCAGTGTGCTAACATGATCATCCTATCATCGTATAATTTTCCATGATAGCTCCATGAATGTATGGTTCTTGATCATTCTGGTGTTTGTTCTTATTTTTACATAAAAATATAATAGTGTGTGTGTTTGAAATCATATCACATGAAATATAAGACAAAATAAATATAACAAGGAGCACAACAATGGTTGAGTATAGTTTTGATCAATCACATCATGGGAGTGACTGGGTCAAAGTTAATGAAGAATAAATATCTTTGGACCAAGGGCGAGGGAATCACTCCACGGATTAGATGGACATTGAAAATAATGAGTGATAAACTAAGAATATTTAATGCCGACAATGAGACACTCGTAAAATCTTAAGAACAAGAAGTGGATATCAATGCACTTATCGTGAAAATTTTCTCGAATTGGCAAAGGCATAGGCAATATGAAATGAGAGAAATTCATAGAGACACGAAGAGCCATCATGATTTAGAAGAGAACACCAATGGCACAAACGGTGGCGGGTCCAAGAAGAGGTACAGGTGGGGAAGTTAAGGGACTCTACTAAGGGATATATGTTTGATCACCCTAAGAGGGGGAACTAGCACACAGGTTCATCAATCTAGTCGGCCATCTAGTTTTGCTACTAGGAAGCACTACCACCATTCACGAATTAAAGGCAAGGATTACATGGTTAAATATTTTAAGAAAGCTAATACACCAATATTTTATGGGGATATGGAGAAAGTAGAGGATGTAGAATCTTGGTTGTCAGGTATTGTAACAAGGCTCCTCTCATATCTACACACTTTGTAGAGCTTCCCTATGGTAAACATGAGATGATAGGATACTATGACATGAATCAACCTCCTATATCACCTTAAGGAGATGGATGCAACATAAAAATACCTTACTTATTTCCCTTACATCCTACAGTAGTCCGAGTAACTAACCAACCATTTCAGGTGTACAACCCTTGAAATAAATTTCTTGGTTAGTGAGACTTCAGTCCATGGTCCGTAGGTTGATGCCAAAAGGGCGAGTAGTGTAGGGATTTTTTTGGGCCAACTAAATTTGAACTTGGTTCAGGGCCCACTAATCCAACAAATGGATCCGTTGTCAGGATTGGGATCCACATAAAGATATGTGTGATGTCGCATGACTAGAATCCAACAAAAAAGAAATTGAGAAGTAGTTGGATAGAAAGATACATGAATTCACAGCGCAAGAAAACATAAATCTATGCCTGAGAATAGAATAGCAGTTGGAGATACCTATACACATAAATACATGAAATTTTCTTTTGCACCTTCTTGATCAAAATTTACGAGTGGATTTCTAAATTGGAAGAGGACCAAGGAAGGTGGAGGCTTGACGGTCCAATAGTGTGTACCTCGAGGCTAGTGTGAAGATTAGAAGCTTCTCGAATATAGCCCATTGACAGAACCTCCTTCGAGCAATGATGAGGGAGTGATACAGGCCTCATCGTGAAGCACAGTACAATTGATAAAGTAGGGTTTTCCGCGAATACCTCACTCACCATCACTGCCTCCACCTTCACCTCCACAACATACTCCTTTGCCCACACCACCACCACCTCAGCCACCATTCAACATGTCAAATATGATGAAGTTGCTCATTTTCAAGGGCTTGGGAAATGACGACCCAGACCAGTTTTGGTTCATTGTGAGGTTGTGTGGACAACAAATAATATTTCAAATGATGATATTAAGAAAGAACAGTTGGTTACTGCTCTAGAACATGACACATTGACATGGCACATTAAGTATTACACTGATAATCCATTGACATCATTAGCGAACACTCAAACTACTTTGAATAAGGAATTAAGTAGGCCTATGTCCGAAACACAATCGATAGTAGGACTTAAGGAAATCATAATGAGGATTGGTGAAATACCCTCAAAGCTAGATCAAAGACTGAATTGTAGAATCCGTGAAGAAAATATGAATCTCACAAATAGTCATCATCGCGATTGGTTTGTAGCCGCACTCCTGCCTCACTTAAGGATTGCTTTGTCACAACAAAAGATAGGGACTTAGGTGGAAGCACTGGAGATCGCAATGAGATTACATGAGACACATATCCAGGACATAACATGGACAGTTCAACAAATTCGTGTGGAGTTGCAGAACCTTTACTTGGAGTTTCAAAGCTTGAAAAAGGAGAAAGCGGCTTGGCCGGAGGCACGTGAAGAAGTTTGGTGCCTCAAGTGTAAAAATCATGGGCATGATAATGATCATTGGCTTGTTTTCACAATTTATATGGCAAGAGGAGGGCCAATGCACCTGAGGCAAGAAGCTCATGAAGGACCAAGTAAAGGGCCTGCGCTATTGTGTGATATCTCTCAGGTAGCTGGGAAACATGTAACACACAATTTCCACTTGCTACAAATATTTGTACACATGTCGCAACAATGATTCTACAATTTTTGTAAATCAGTGGGCCATGATGAGCATAATTGTCATAGCTATGAATTGTTGATGGACAGGACACCCACATATCGAATGCAAATAGAAACTCACGGTGCTAGGGGAGTGCGTGGAGGATATCAGGGTCATGGATGAGGCCGAGGAGGAGGAGGACCTCGAAGAGGTTGTGGACAAGTTATTTTCTATAATTGTGGGGTGACAGGACATTACACACATGAGTGTATGAGCCAAACATGCCTATCATGCTAGTATTGTACTTAGTTTGATGACGTGATAGAAGAATGCCCTATACTGATAGATAAGATGTAGGAGAAGAAGGCATGACCTCAGCAACCTACCCAAAATCTACAGATGATGAGGGATGAACCCTATGAAGTGGATCACAATGTGAATATTGTGTTATGAAGTGGGATGATGACTAGCGATGATAAAAGAAAGAAACCTAAAGAAAGTGGTCTGGTACACAAGGCTCCTGAAAGGAGGTTGGGTTTGATCTAGAGCAAGCGAAGGAAAAATTCATGGAAGCAAAGAAAAGCTTCACTGAGGCCTTTACCTTAGGAAGTCAGGATAATTTATCTGAAGAAGTTGACCCCTCTATGCTTACCACCTACTTGGAGACCTGTATGAAGCTACTGCATGATAGCAAGGCCATGAAAGGGTTACAAGAACTGATAAACAAGTGTGATGGTAAGGAAATTGATCCTGAAGGACACCATGTAGTCATGAATATAGGAAAACACAAGAGGAGAACAAGGTGCGAGATGAGGTTCACCGTGAAAATAGGAGACTATGAAATGGATCAAGCTCTTTTGGATCTAGGGTGAGATGCGAATGTTTTTCCTAAACATAATTGGGAAAGAATGTAGAGGCCTGCGATGTAGTGGTCTCCGATTCAATTAAGGATGGAAATCAAGAGAATATTATCCCTATGGGGTGATTGCATGGGCTAATCGTAGATTTAGAAGGTGCAAGCATGTTGGCCGATTTTGAAGTGATAGAGATTGTTGATGAAAACAATCCATACCCCGCTTTCCTTGGAATTGATTGGGCTATCCGTATGAATGGGGTCATCTGTTTGAAGAAGCAAACAATGTCATTTCAGAGGAAATCGCTCCTTGTTGTAGTACCATTGGACCCTGTAGAAGGACCGCGCTATACTAAACCAATCCGCGATAATGAGGAAAGCGATGATTATTTGGACCATATCTATAAAATAACATCACGAGACTAGGATTGGGTTAATATGATAGCTAACAGATGAATTTCATGGGACCAAGAAAGTTCTTGTACATTAGATTCAGATGTGGAACTGGAACACTAGCATAATAGGTTACACGAAGTATATACGTTGCACTATAATATGATGACTAAATCGTTTCCATGTGTATCATCAGAGGTAAAAAGTTTACCTTATTATGATGGTCTAATTGATGTAGATAAATTTTTGCATGCATTTGAAAAGGAAGTTCATGAGAAACATCACTTCCAAAAACTGGATTCGGCATTGTGTGCTACGCTTGCATGGTGGTGGGGTACGCATAAGGACAATTTTGATGAATGGTGTGAGTATAGAAAAATGATGAGATTGCAGTTTAGTCCCCCAAAAGTTTGGCCAGCATAGAAATACGATGGAAGAAATGATCTGCATGATCATTTGGAAAAATGGACTAAGGTTTATGGAATGGAGCTGCAACCGGAATGGGTGCATATATTCTGTCACACTTTGGACATCATTCCTATGAATTGGTACTTGGAAATGAAGCTTTTCCATGACACTGCAGAGTGGGATATTTTAATAGAGGGATTGTTTATGATATTCATCTTTGAGGATGAGTTCAAATGCATTAATGAAGCGCTAGAGGAGGTCATGGAAATGATATTTAGAATATTGTAGGATCCTTTGGAATTGGTTCAACCAGATTGGAGCACGTATTTATGTGATCCAGGTAGATATTGGTGGCCACCTGCTAATTCCACGTGGATCCCCTCTAGTGCTTCTTTCAGTTCTTTCAGTTTACTTAATTATAGCACAATTTACTATTTTTAGCAGTTTTTCGGGTCCTAAACTTCCGGAGCCGTTTTGAGGCCCTAAACGACGTTTTTTGGGAAATATACCGCCAATGATTTGTCTGCCTAAAAATCATATTTTTCGTCGTATTCCTCGGAGAGATCTTTCCAACGGGCTATCATGCACGTCAAACGTAGATACGATGACCAATTCGCGACCCCGGGAAGTTGATGTACCAACTTACCCAAAAACGGGGCCCACAATTTGGTGTTTCATCTTCCAGGGTTAGGTTTTGGAATGCGAAGGGTTTTTCCATTGTTTCTCAACAATAAATAGGCCTTCGAGCCTCATTGTAACGCTGTTTAGAGGCATGTAGCCACGCATCTCTTCTCAGACATAAGCTACCATCGCCCTAGCTGGTTTATTTCCATTTCTGGTTGTAAGCATATTTCAGTATTTTCCATTAATGAAATGAAGTATTATTTCCGCTGCATAGTTGTGTATATGGTTATCTCTGTAATTTGTTGCGTTCCTCTTTAAATCGGGATCAGTGGTATCAGAGCGGTCTGCTTTTTCTCTATTTTTCTTTGCATGTTTCCAATGAGGTCGGGATATAAGGGGTTAGCGCTTGAAATGGTCGAACCTTTGCAAGACCAACCTCGAAAATCCCGACGGCCTCCCATGGCGGATGAGAAGAAAGACGATGGGGCAGGAGATCCTATCAAAATCTTGCTCGAACAAGCCCTCGAGCAGCAAAGGAACGCGATGATGGATAGCTTTGCGCAGATCCTTCAGCGGCTACCCAGAGGTGACGCATCGGCTTCCAGCAGCTACTCTGGAAACTCCACGCCCTTTAATGTACAAGTGAATTTTGAAATCCCCATCTTCGAGGGTAAAATAGACGCAGATGCGGTAGATAAATGGTTAAATATGCTAGATGGTTATTTTTCTGTTCATGAATTTTCATGTCGGGAAAATATTGTTTTCACTCTTCTCAAAGCAGCCCCCCACGTCAAGGACTGGTGGGAAACCTACTGCGAGCAGAAGGATGAAAGCACAGGCTCACTATTTTCGGCCACACCCACTTGGAATGACTTCCAGGATGCCATCAAGGAGCAGTACTACCCTGTCAAAAGCTATGAGGACAAATACATCAAATGGACCACACTGTGGCAGGGACGAGATCAAGATGTGCCAGAGTTCACAAACATTTTTCATATCCTTCGCACACAGCTGGGTATCAAAGATTCTGAGCTGCATCTGGTACTCAAATACTGTGGTTGCCTACACAAATACATCTAGGAAGAGATGGAGTTCTTGAACATCTCCTCACTCGGCACAGCATACTGATACGCTGTCAAAATCAGGCAAAAGTTCAAACAAAATAAGTGAGACTTTGGATCTTCTAATTCGAAGCCCAAAGGACAAAGCCAAGGTGGGGTGACCCAAGACAACCAGTCGAAGCCGCAAGAAAAGAACAACACCACAAAGCCGAAGAAGGACACAGGAAAGTGGTGTGAGTTCCACAAGAGTCACACTCATAACACAAGTAAGTGTAGGACCAAGCAGTCATTGGTGGCCGAGTTGAAGGCTTCCAAATCAGATACATGTTCCGACCCTGAGCCAGAACCCAACAAGGAGAATGGCAAAGGGAAGCAGATCATTGATGCGGATCCTAGCACCACTGTTGCCAGTGCCAAGATCCAGAAGAATGAGCCCGAAGAGCCAGAGGAGGGGGAACGTCTTTTCCACTCACAGATGTGGGTGAAGGGTTCGCCACTACAATTCATTGTTGACAGTGGCAGCCAAAAGAACCTGATTTCAGCAGAGGTCGTGAAGCGGTTGGGCCTACCGACTACACCACACCCACAGCCATACAGTATCGGGTGGCTTCATGAAGGACGAGATCTCAAAGTTCGCCAGCAGTGTCGC
Source organism: Pinus taeda (assembly GCA_000404065.3). Lineage (NCBI taxonomy): Eukaryota > Viridiplantae > Streptophyta > Pinopsida > Pinales > Pinaceae > Pinus > Pinus taeda. The sequence continues at coordinate 34,444 of APFE030861305.1, forward strand.
TTTCCCTACAGCATCAAACCATTCACAGACGAGGTATTGTGTGATGTTACACCTCTGGATGTTTGTGATGTATTATTAGGGCAGCCATACTTGCTTGTGGAAGCGACATGCTGTGTATGAGTCAAGGCCTCGCGCTGTCATTATTTCTTTGGGTGATTCATCATACAGGATACCGGAGGTAGCCCCCCCTACCGCCACATCTTTGATCACTGCTAAGAAAGGCAGCAAGCTCATATCACAGACCAGGAAATTCATCTGTATAGTTCACTCCCAAAGTAAGGGGAAAATCGTTGCTACATCCATGACCCCCGCAAAGGGTTCCTCCATGCAGCAGCAATAGCAGAAGGATACGGTCATGACAGAACACAGGAACAGCTTCTCCTCACCCACAGGGGTACCACACAAGCTTCAGGTGGGCAGCAAAGTCTGGTTGCATTTGCAAAAAGAACACCTTCCAAGAGCCCATCAAAAGCATTGACCACTCCGACATGGTCCTTACACCAGTACCAAGGCTACGTGCAACAATGCTTTGGAGCACAACATTCCTCCATTCCTTCACCTGCACCAAGTGTTCAATGTGGACCGTTGTCGACCATGCTTCCGACCATTACTGGACACATTAGACAGTGCAGAATGAGTTTAGCAGATGGAGGAACTCAACGTAATGGGGACCATTGCTTCCTAAGGGGGGAAGAATGATCCAGGTGCATGTTAGTGGCCACCCACCTATCCCATTTGGACCCCTGCAACTGTCTCTTTCAGTTTTTCAATTTCCGTAATTGTAGCACAATTTACTATTTTTAGCAGTTTTTTCGGGTCTTGAACTTTCGGAGCCGTTTTGAGGCCCTAAACGACGTTTTTTGGGAAATCGGGGGGCAACATGGGTCCATGGACCGATGTTGCCCTTCCCAAAGTGGTAGTTCTTAGATAGATCTTTCTAACGAGCTATCATACGCGTAAAACAGAGATCGTATGCCAAAGTGACCCCGGGAAGTTGATGTACCAACTTACCCAAAAACGGGGCCCACAATTTGGCGTTCCATCTTCTAGGGTTAGGTTTTGGAATGTGAAGGGTTTTTCCATTGTTTCTCAACAATAAATAGGCCTTCGAGCCTCATTGTAACACAGTTCAGAGGCATGTAGCCACACATCTCTTCTCAGAGATAACCTGCCATCGCCCTAGCTGGTTTATTTCCATCTCTGGTTGTAAGCATATTTCAGGATTTTCCATTAATGAAATGAAGTATTATTTCCGCTGCATCTTTGTGTATATGGTTATCTCTGTATTTTATTGCGTTCCTGTTTAAATCCGGATCAGTTGGCTACAAAGAGGAAGGTTGTAACTATATGGAGTGTAACGAAGTATAAAATTCCACTCTTAGGAATTGTGTAGTCATGGAGCAGATGTTTGATAGGCATGATGCTATGAAGAGAAAAGAGGATAAAAAAATTGACCCATGGGAATTCATTGAAGTAAACAATAGTACCCCTCAAGACCCAAAGATCATTAAGACAGGAAAGGGTATCATGGAAGAAGAAAGGAAGAAATTGGTAAATTTACTTCAAGAATATAGGGATGTTTTGGCCTTCTCATATAATGAGCTGAAAGGATATAGGGAAGATGTTATGGAACATACGAATGCCAAGCCCTCTAGGCAAAAACTTAAGCAAATAAATCCTAAGTTAGCCCCCTTGGTGCAAAAGGAGTTGCAAAATGTGCTCCAAGTTGGAATCATAGCTCACACTAGGCATTCCACATGGTGCTCAAACTTGGTTATGGTGAGAAAGAAGAATGGATCAATCAGGGTATGTGTAGACTTTCAAAATCTCAATTTAGCTTGTAAAAATGACAATTACCCTTTGCCTAACATGGAAACTTTATTACAAAGGGTAACAAGATTGGGGATGATGTCCTTGTTGGATGGATTTTTAGGATACAACCACGACATGGTGAAGAAGGAAGATAGACATAAAACTACATTCACCACACCATGGGGTACTTTTGAATATCTAAGGATGCCTTTTGGAATAACTAATATTGGAACAACTTTTCAAAGGGCTATGGATTATGCTTTCAAGGGCCTAATTGAGAAATTCATTGAGATTTATCAAGATGACCTAACATTTTTTTCTAAAGATGGAGTTTCTGATGTGGGTCATTTAAAGAAAATTTTTGAGAGGGTTAGAGAATATGGAATCTCCCTGAATCCTGCTAAGTCTGTTTTTGGAGTGACAGAAGGGAAGTTGCTTGGTCACATCATCTCCAAGGATGGGATCAAGATTGACCCAGAGAGAGTTGAGGCAATTCAAAAGATACCTTTGTTTCACAATATTAAGACCCATTAATCCTTTCTAGGAAAGATCAACTTTCTTAGAAGGTTCATTCCAAATTATGCAAAAATAGCTAAACCTGTTCAATCGCTTTTAAAGAAAGAAGCTAAGTTTGTTTTGGGAAATAAAGGAAGAAAGACTTTTCAGGAAATTAAGGATTCCATTTGGTAAAGCACCTGTTCTTGTCAGCCCTGATTATGCTAAGGAGTTTTTGATTTTCTCTTTTTCATCTAAAGATACTATTGCAGGGGTGCTGCTTCAAAATAACAAAGAACGGTATGAGCAACCTATTGCTTTTATGAGTAGATCCCTTCAAGGGTCTGAGCTAAAGTGTAGCACCATGGAGAAACATGCTTATGCCTTAGTCAAGTCCCTCAAGTAATTCAGAACTTATGTGGGGTATTATAGAGTAATTGCTTTTGTTCCCCACTCTGCTATGAAAGATATTTTAACCCAAACTGATTGCTTAAGAACCAGGGCTAGGCGGGTCTCAAAGATTCAAGAATATGATTTAGACATTAGACCCACCAAGCTGGTGAAGGGCCAAGGGTTGGCCCAAATCTTGATTGAGGGGAATGAGAGGGCGTTAGCACTGATTGTCAAAATGATTTGGACTTGTTGTCACTTAAAATGTACAGGCACTGTGACAACGACTTAGGTCGAGGGGTGTCACCTTGATCCCTAACCTCTTTGTTCTAGCTGTCTCCAAACAACAAACTATGGGGGGTAGACCTTGTGGAAATGAGATGATGAAGGACAAGTTGGGAACCAACAAGTTCGGGAGACACAGTTGAGTGGCCTAGTTACTTGGTTAACCCTAGCAAGATTTTAAGGATTAGATTGAATTTGTATTTGTGACTAGTGCCTTATGGAGTCAACACTCTTTCTTTATAAAATTGAGACCAAGTGACTGGGTGGACAACTGTTGCTTGGATGCTTCACTAAACTTATATGAAATGTGAATCCTAAGACCTAGGTGTGATGCAAAGATCTTGGTTAGTTTTAATTAAATGCCTAATCTAAGTATGACCTTCACTTAACTGTTTTGAAGCCAGGCTCCAAGGTAGGTTGTGGGAAGGAGGCCAACAGGAAGTGAGCAAGGGCTTGATTAATGATACCTTCTGTTAAGATCCTATCACCCAGTGCCTACGGCGCTGCAGAGATTGTGGCTCTTACGACTATAAGGTCACCGTGGTTATACTCGGTGCCTCCAGCGCTACAAAGGTTGTGGCTCTGATGACTGCAAGGTCACCGTGTTAACCACCGAAGAGTTTCTAAGCTCCTCAAGCTAAATGAGAAGGGTGGCCCTAGAGGTCTATCAACCAAGCTTATGCTTGGAGGTAAGTTATTAATGCAAAAATAACTTAGGATGCGATGCAAGGATGTTGAGTGTGGTTCTCAAGTTAAGGTTAATTATGCTAAGTACTTCACTTAAGATTATTCTTCAATCATGACGATAAGTACTCATTAATGGAAATACCTTAACCACAAGAGAATGTTAACAAGTGCCAAAATGAACAAGAGATGCCTATGAATGATTTACCAATATGCTCAAGATAACAACCATAAGCCAATGGTAACAATTAGAGCACTTAGAACACTTAGCCACTAATTATCAGCACAAGGTTTTCAATGCCCTTACAATTAGAAAGCCTCAAGATATATCAACAAAATGGTGCCAAATAACCATTTAAGATAAATTCATCTAAATCAACAAGCCCCTAGGTTACTTAGCTCTTCAATGCCAATAATAAAACAATAAGGCTGTCAATGTCAGTGCTAGATTCTTGAGAATTTGGAACAGTTAGATGCAAATCACTAGATTCAAGATCACAAATTACTCAATGATGCACAATTAGAGCAAGTTACTTCAATGCTAATTAGTTTAGAGAGAACTAGATCTTAGTGCAATTATCATTCACACATGATTATTAGTCAATGTAATCACTATTCACCAAGGTTCTTATGCCAATTAGAAGGATGGAAACAATGGATACCAATAGCTCCTTAGATTTATTTATTTGACCAAAATTGTGAAATGAATGTGCTTGAGACTATGGAACTTATAAGACCACAAGCGTTAGTTTTCTTATCCAACTTAACCAAATAGCACATTAAACAATGAAGCAGATCTTTCCCACAATAAAATTTTTATGCTATCGATGTTCCAATTACTTTCGAACGAGCAATCAACAAATGTATGACAACAATGAACTAACTTTTGTATGCAAGGTATGGATGCAATAGAGATTATGAGGCAGAAAAGATACCGATGCTAACAATAGCTAGAGAAACAATCATCAATGAATGTAAGGGAATGAAAGCCCACCAATTACCTTATATCACTGTTATGTAAGATGTCTTCCGAAAATTTATGACAGTCATCAAACAAGCTTACAACGCATTACCAATTCGTGTGAATGGCCTATGAATATGTTGTACCAATTTCATTAGAATTTTGCCATGAATTTCAAATACTGTGCATGTGACACAGAGAGGGTTTGAGGGATGAGAAAATGCGAATCAAAGGTTTCTTGTCTTGGTAGGTGGCTACCCCTCTAGCCCAAACCTTTTCCAATGTGATGGTCACTTGCATACACAAAAGTTTGAACCAAAACTCTGCAAATACACCCAGAATTGTTAAAATTGGCAACTAGGGCCAAATTCCACCTTGGGATAGCTCATATGATGGAGATGATTATTGCATTGGATTCCTCTTTTCGAGAGGTCCAAATTTGATATAAAGATCATCTCATTCAGACTCGCAGAAGTGGAATTTTGAGTTTATTCTCTCATGCACAAATTAATGAGGTCGACCTCAACTTAATCTAGGCTCAAGAAGCCTAATAGATGTCCTTTCACCCTCAACGAATTGTATAAATAGGAGTGACCTCTCTCCTCATTTGGACATCACTCACTCATCATTTCTTCTCTCTCCAAAACAAATTGGTTCGTACAACTTGGTGATTCTCTCTCTTTCTCTCTCTCTCACATTTCTGGGTCAGAGTGCAAGCCAAATGTCAGAGTTTCAGGGAAAAGATGACCAATGTTGACCAAGGCTTCATTGACCAAGTTTGACTTTTTTTTACTGGGGAAAAATTTCAATCTCTTGACGCCACATTTATTGGCACAAAAGTCGTATTTGGGATAGTTTGACCAGTGTTACCTTCAGGTTGACTTTTGTTTGACCACAGAAAATCACATCAAATTTTCTCTCCTTTGACTGGGTTTGACCGAGTTGTTTTGGGCTGCATTTGATCTCTTTAGGCCGAGTTTGACGAAGGAAGACCTAGCTGCTTTGGTGAAGTTTTGCTACCATTTTGACCAACATTGACTTTCTGGTTAGGGCTGAAGCCTGAAAATCACTGCAGTTGATTGCAAAATTTTGCAGGGCTGATTTGATTGTGTATTGGGCAAGTGAATTTGATTATTGTACTCTCTCTTTGTTGAACTATTGTATAATAATAATAAGATTTGATCAAAGGGTTTTCCCCACATTGGGGTTTTTCCCTGGCTTCCGCCAAATCTGGTGTCCTCTTGTCTTGGCTTGTCTTCTGCATATGCTTTTATGCTCTATATGCATTTACTATCAATGTGATTAATGGTTAATGTGATTGCTACTGGAAATAATTTAAAATTGTCATTGGGTTGCTAAAGGAACATTGAGGTAATTGTGCTAAGCATTAAACATACCATTGTTATCTAAAATTAACATGGTATCAGAGCTTAGGTGAAGACTAAGCCCAAGCAAGAGTGAGGAAAAACAATCACTAAGGGAAGCTATTAGACAAGAACTTGGAACTAGTCCCAATGACGACTACATCTTACTTCAAATCCAAAGACAAGCTTAAGGAAAAATCCAACTATCATGCATGGAAGTTCTCTCTGGATTTGACTTTGGAAGAAAATGATGCTATGGACAATGTCAAAGGAAGAGTAGTGGAGGCTCCATCAAGTGCACCTGCTGCCGCAAAAACAAAGTACAAGAAAGGTGAGGTTAAAGCTAAGAAAATTATTGTTAATTCTATTCACAAGCCTTTGGTTGCCTATATTTCTTATTTAGAAACATCTAAGGAGATTGGGATGTTTAAAGAAAATACTGCAAATCAAGTTCTTTTTCTAAAGAACAAGTTGAAAGACATCAAGATGGATAGAGGAGAATCCATTCAATCCTACTTTATGAGGATTACCGAAATCAAGAATGATCTCCTATCTATTAGAGAAGTAATTGGTGACAGGGAGCTCACTTTTATTGCACTTGGAGGCCTTACAAGAGAATGGGATGTGTTTAACACTACCATCCTCAACAATGATAGGATTCCAGGATTTGATGAATTATTGGCTAGATGCACTCAAGAATAAATAAGGATGATGGAAAGAGACAAGCCCTCAAATGGAAACAATCCTACCGCCTTCTCCGCTCATGCTAAAAGGAAGAACAATGCTAGTCCAAAAAGACAAGGTCAAGGGTTCAAGCCAGGATTCAAAGAAGGAAGAAAATGAAGATGCTTCAATTGCAATAGGTTTGGCCACTTTGCTAGAGAGTGTCCTCACAAGAAGGATACTCCAAGAGATAATGAATATAACAACTACAAAGGGAATGGCAATCAAAGGAACAACAGGTTCAACAAAGGAAAGAAGAATTCTCTCGCTGCTCGATATGGAAATGGTCGTCCTCCCAAGAAGCTAAAAAACTCCAGGTATGAAGAAGTTAATGTTGTAGAAAAGCAAAAAGAATTTTATCCTTTTTTCTTCCCTCACCACTGCCTCTCCTATGGATACATTGGATCATTGGTTGATTAATAGTGGTGCCTCAAGGCACTTCACTGGGTACAAGGAGGCCCTATCAGAACTGATTGAAAAGAAGAGTAATTGGAGGTTATACTTGGGGATAATGCCACTTATATTGTGAAAGGAATTAGGATTGTTACTCTTCACTTAAATCAAGGTCAAACCCTTCACTTACAAGAAGTGTTCTATGTACCCGATCTTAAAAAGAACTTCTACGATGGAAGATAAAGGTTTCAAGGTGACTTTCGTTGATGGCAAGGTTCGTGTTTGGCAAAGGAACCTGAAAGATGCATTCACTCTCGGATTTAGGGTTGAAGGTCTATATCAGGTTGGAGGAAGTCCATTGAGAGCAATGACTTGTGATACTTCTCTTCAATTCGAATTATGGCACCAAATATTTGCTCACCTTCACAACAAAGCCTCACCCGATGTAAGAAAGATGGTCACAGGTATGCCCAAATTCAACTTAGATCCTGAAGGAGTTTATCATGTTGGAAATACTGGGGGGGGGGGTGAATCAATATTTCTTTTATAATTGTTATTTTACCAGTTTTAGATCACATATAAATAGAGCACAAAATGAACAATACAGAATAATAATTTTATTAATGAGAAATATCGATAAATCCACTCCTCTTTTTACTATAAATCAAATGCAATAATGTTTAGGGCTCCAACCCTAGATGAAGACATTAATCTTCAATCTCCCACGCTCCAACCTGTAGTTTGCCAAGAGCCGACTTGGACTTCCCAAGGCTCCAACCTTGTCATTTTGAGGCACCAACCTCTAAGGCTCCAACCCTATCTCTGGTACAGGATCCAACCTAGTCTCTTGAGGACTCCTATCCTCTAGGGCTCCAACCATATCTTCCAAGGCACCAACCTTTTCTCTATGAGGCTCCAACCTCTAAGGCTCCAAACTTCAACTTCAATTTGTTAAGATAAGTTTGATGATTGTTCACAACTCCCAATATTTTCTTCAACGAGCCTTGTTTATCTTCAACTATGGCTCTTCCAAATGACTTCATCATTGACAACCTTGTCTTCTTAAAATGTGTCACCACTGCTCTTCATATTACCCAAAACAAAGATCTCCAAAGTTACTCCATGAGGGCTTCAACACAACATCATGTCTCCAATAGTTCCTTCAAAATGTCAGTTCCAAGGTATGTCTTCACAAAGCTTCAAATGCTCTTCCAAATTTTCTTCAAGGATGCTTTTGTTGATTTGGGGTAGCATCAGATGTGCTCTAGCCACGAAAATTGGTGGAGAGGCTAAGACACATGAGATCTCCAATACCCAGAAAGGGTTTGGACAGATTCTAAACAGTTTGGGAGATATTAAAATAATTAATATTTTTAATGGAGTCCCTAAGGATAAACTTAGAGAAAATAAAATATTAATGTGAATTACTATATGACTGTGTTATAATGGTCCAAAAGTCATGGATCAAGCTAGATCTAATCTTAGCCGTTGATTAGGGACTTAATCTTAGCTGTTGATTTGTCAACGAGAAAAGTATAAGAGGAGGCTTGAGGGTCACTTGGAGAACACACCAAGAAATCAAGATTTTGACTTTTTGGGGCTGGGCTTGGTGAGAAAGTTGAGAGAGTGGTCAGAGTTGCAGCTGAGGGGCAGTGAATACGGAAGCAGAGAGGCAGAGATAGCACTGGGAGGGTCAGCACAGTAGCCGGAGAGAGGGACGCAGAAGCAGTGAAGGGTTCATGCAGAGCCAGCCAGGGGTCACGTAGTGCCTCAGAGGGTCAGCATGGGTGACATAGAGGGCTAGAGGACTGATGCAGTGCCTCCAGAGGCTGACGCAGGCCAAGCTAGAGTTACGCTGGGCTAACGTTGGGCTAGAGAGAGGCTGACACTAGGGTTTCATGGGGCAGATTGGAGCTGCGGAGTTGCCGGAGTGTTTATCCGGGGTTTCAGCCGGAATATCTGCTTCCGAGTAGGGAGGTGCTACTGCCGAGAGTTTTTGCTGTTGGGTGATCCGGATTTGGCACCCAGATTGTATTTTGAAACTGCTTAATAAATCAAACCCTCAGATAGTTGCACCGGTTTTCCCGCATTGGGTTTTTCCGGGGACATTAGTCCAAAAACAACGGTGTCATTTGTGTTCTTGTTTTGTTTCCTTCAGTTGATGATCTGTAATGTGTTGAGTATGTACTTGTATTTATTTTCAGCGTTTACATGGTAAATAACTTGTTAATTAATCAAAACAAGTAGGCATAAATAAATCAGAAAAGTACATGAAGGGTTTCTAATGTGTCAAACTTAGAAATTCCAACATGGTATCAGAGCATGGTTGCAGATCATGGGAGAACTGAGGACACCAGCCGAGCAGAGCAACAACAACAGAAAACAGCTGTCCCGAGTGACGGAAGTTGTTCCTAGCAGAGTAGCAGCAAGGAAGGGGTGACGCAGTGCTTGCGTCATCAAGATTAAGCCAGGAAGAGGCAGCACAAAGGCTGAGGGAGGCAAAGACAAGCTCACGGAGAGCCATACAGAGGCCAGGAGGGTTGACATAGTTGGTTGAGGAAGCTGATTTGCCAGTGCCGGGATTGTGCAGAGCCTAAGAGCTCTAACCTTTAGTTCGCTGGGGTTTAGGAGGCTGTGGGTAAGTTGCAGAGTAGAGCTGGTGGGGTATTGTAGTCAGAACAGTACCTAACAGGGCAAGGCCAAGGTAGAGGGAGTTGCTGTCGACGCAGATTTCTAGCCAAGGAATCCGGATCAGTGTTGCTGTTGCATAGATGATCAGAGAGGGGTAACTTGACATTGGCAGAAGGATTTCCAGGTGGGAAATCGGGACTCAGAGGGAGTCTAGAAGAGAACTTCTAGACGGGAAGTAGAGAGACTTAGCAGGAGTTGAATTGATAACCTCTAGATAGGAAGTGGAGAGACTCAGCAGGAGTCGAACTGAGAACTTCCAGACGGGAAGTAGAGAGACTCGGCAGGAGTCGAACCGAGAACTTCCAGATAGGAAGTGGAGAGACTCAACAGGAGTCGAACTGAGAACTTCCAGGCAGGAAGTAGAGAGACTTAGTAGGAGCCGAATAGAGAACTTCTAGGATGGAAGTAGAGAGACTCAGAGGAGTCAACAAGAAGAGCAAAGAGATGGCCATGAATGGGCTGAGGGATCAGGACAGGTTGGATGAGGCTTCCAACTTTGTCATCTAGAAGGCTAGGATCCTTTCTGTTCTGTGTGCCATGAGTGCACACACACCACTTGAGCAAACGTGGGGAGACATCGAGCTGTAGTCAGGCGGACTACAGGCAATGAGGGGTAGGATCCTCGAGGTACCCAACCTCTTGATTAGAACTTGCTAGGGGAGCCCTAAAGAGGAGTAGCAGGACTGGCAGATGTCGGAAGGGACGGATGCGGTTGGAGTGGCATAGAGTGCTATAGTGCAGGGTCTCGGGGCAACGTGAGGCTAGTAGGCTGCAACAATGCGAGAGGCATGGGAGTGTTGCACCAGTGCAGGATGGCACAGAGAGGTGTGAAACGGTGCGAGATGCAGGGAGTTGTTGCAGCAGTGCAGAGGTTAGTGGAGGGAGCTTCAGGATCGGGAGTGTTTCTAGCCTGACATGGATGCCAGAAGTTGGGTGGATCAATTACTTACTTCTTAGTAATTGAGTTGCAGTGCAATAGCACGATGCGGCATGTTGAGAGGGGATGCAGTGTAGATGTAGTGCTGGGAGGATGGACCAACAACGATATGGATGTAGAGGGACTTGTAGTATGGATGCAACAATGGCAGTGGCAAGGCCATGGGTAGCAGTACAAGATGCAGCAGTGCAAAGGATGTTGAGTAGCAGGCCTAGCATCAACACAGAGACCGATGCTGGATGATCAGAGTGATGCTGAAGTGTTAATAGAGCATAGTCCTCGCTAAGAGGGAGTGTTGATTTGGGGTAGCATTGGATGTGCTCTAGCCACGAAAATTGGTGGAGAGGCTAAGGCACATGAGATCTCTAATACCCAGAAAGGGTTTGGGCATATTCTAAACAGTTTGGGAGATATTAAAATAATTAAAATCTTTAATGGAGTCCCTAAGTCTAAACTTAGGGAAAATAAAATATTAATGTGAATTAATATAAAACTGTGTTAGAATGGTCCAAAAGTCATGGATCAAGCCAGATCTAATCTTAGCCATTGATTAGGGACTTAATCTCGGCCGTTGTTCTGTCAACGAGAAAAGTATAAGAGGAGGCTTGAGGGTCACTTGGAGAACACACCAAGAGATCAAGATTTCGACTTTTTGGGGCTGTGTTTGCTGAGAAATTTGAGAGAGTGATCATAGTTGTAGCTGAGGGGCAGTGAATATAGAAGTAGAGAGGCAGAGATAGCACCAGGAGGATCAACGCAGTAGCCGGAGAGAGGGACGCAGAAGCAGCCAAGGGTTCACACAGAGGTAGCTAGGAGCTACAGAGTGCCTCAGAGGGCCAACGTGGGTGACGCAGAGGGCCAGAGGACTGTTGCAGTGCCTCCAGAGGCTGACGCAGGGCAAGCTAGTGTGACGCTGGGCTAACGCTAGGCCAGAGAGAGGCTAGTGCAGTCCCTAGAGGCTGATGCTGGGGTTTCGTGGGGTAGATTGGAGCTGTGGAGCTACCGGAGCATTTATTCGGGGTTTTAGCCAGAATATCTGCTTCCATGTAGAGAGGTGCTATTGCCGAGATTTTTTCGTTGTTGGGTGAGCCGGATTTGGCACCTAGATTGTATTTTGAAACTGCTTAATAAATTAAATCCTCAGATAGCTGCACCGGTTTTCCCCCATTGGGTTTTTCCGGGGACATTAGTCCAAAAACAACGGTGTCACTTGTGTGCTTGTTTTGTTATCTTCAATTGATGATCTGTAATGTGTTGAGCATGTACTTGTATTTATTTTCAGTATTTACATGGTAAATAACTTGTTAAGTAATCAGAACAAGTAGGCAGAAATAAATTAGAAAAGTACATGAAGGGTTTCTAACGTGTTAGACTTCGAAATTCCAACAATTTCAAGGTCTTTAATAAGGTGCCCCAAGACTTCTTCAAAATTTCTTCAATACGCTGCACCAAACCTCCTCCAAGTATTTCCACGATCTTCAATGCTCCAAAATAGTCTTTTAAGCTTTTCCTTCCACAAACAAGATCTATCCTCTTCAAGTCTAGTATGCTACTTCAAGATGCTCACAAATTGCTCTAAGATCTATTTTGGCAAATGCTTCACTGTCCAAGGTCTTCAAATTCTGACTTGTACAAGCTTCCAACAATCACTTCAAGCTTTATTGTTGACTGTTCATTATTAGCATTGAGCCCTCCACAGTTGTATCTCTAATTTTCCATAGACCCTCCAAAGAAACACTTGTCCGAGCTCCAAAGAAGCACTGGTCAACTCTTCAAGTATCTACAAATGTGTTCGAGCTGTTCATAGGCTATAAACCACAAAACTGAGCCCTTAAAACATGACTCAATTCATAACCCAGATTTGAGGGCTACTTTTATAATACAAGTCACTAGTCCAAGCTTTATCATCGTCTAACATAGAGTTTTTATCACTGTCCAACATCGAGTTATCTAGTCACAGATGCGAAGTGCAGAGGTAGTCCGAGGTACCCAATAGATCTGACTGAGCCTAAAAACTAAGCTTCCGAATCTCCATAATGCTAGCTGTTCACAGATCCGATTTCCATAGGTCTTCTACAAATCCGATTTCTGAGCTCTAGAACAGATATCCCCAAACAATTTAATGCTTCAATTCCTTCTCGGTGTTCCTAGTTCACGAGTTGTGAATTGTAATGTGTCTTACTCTCTGTGATAGATGACCGAATTGGATGATTGTGAAATGAAGATCCGAGTTCATATATATATGGATTTCACCTTGAAGTGAAGAGATGTGACTGATGGAGGAAACCGACTTGAGTGATAGGGTATGGGTTGGCTAGACGTCAAGAAATATTTTTCTTTGTATGGGTATTAGAAGCTTTAACATGACACGACTTGCAAAACTTGTGATATAGGAAATTTCTGATGCAGTGGACGAGATATTATATTAAAACGTTATGATAAAGCCAATTGGGTCTGCAACCATATCAACAATTGGAGATTAGGTCTTATCGGAGGTGCCATTTCAAAAGTTCCAATAAAGTGGCGAACGCGATTTAATAACTAAATCATTATTAAATCATGTGGGGACCGCATATCGGAAGTCAAAGCAAATTAGAGATCGAAGATCGAGATCGGAGCAAATCGGAAATCGAAGATCACAGGTTTTGACTGGTGACACAATAAAAAACGCCGATATGATATTTCTCTGATAGGGTTTTATTATAGCGTTGTGTTATGTTGGAACTTTGGTTATATGCATTGGAACTTTGGTTAAAAGGTTTCCAATGTTTATTACTCCGACAATGGATTATTATTCAAAGGCTTGATTAAAGTCACACGATAATATATGTCATCACATCATCTCATCACATGGTCTCCAACCATGTCATTATATGTCATCATCAAGTGTAGTCATTCATGTATGTCATCTTCTTGATATGGCATCTTCATAAGAACTTTCATCACTACGGCATTATGATCAATGGGCATCTTCATAAGAACTTTGATTAATAGGGCATTATGATCAATGAGCATCTTAGGGCAACATCACTAATCACAAGAATTTGCTATCACAAACAATGCCATATTGACATCAATGACAACCTTGACCAATAGTCTCCCCCTTTGTCATTGATGGCAATATTCTTGCTCTTCAACGTTCTCTCCCCCTTTGACATCAATGGCAAATGGGGTATCCAAGTACTCCCCCTATCAAGTTGCTTCTTGATATGATGCTCCCATCGTATTTTATTCATCAATGATAGTTCTCCATGATAGATATATTTGCATTTCTTCATATGATGAACCAACTCCCCTCGCTTGCATAAACTCCTCTAACTCAAGAAAGATTGGTTGCCTTGTGATCAAGTGGAAGACATCTTCGCAATTTCATGAGCTGCTCCTGAGAGATGATTTATCAAGATTGTCCATATATGACTCATCAAGGATTTCATAGGGCTCTTCACGGATAGCTTCTACAAGAATAGTCAAGAATCATAAGCTCCCCCTAACAGTATGCATGGTCTTCTTCTTGGCAAAATTTCATCATTAAAGCTTTGAATATCATATCTGCCAAAGATTTTCTCATCAGATCAACAACATGAGTGGATGTCTCAAGTGTTCAAGAGACTTTCGGATCCAATTTGCTTCCTTCTCCATACTTGTGTAACTTTCTTTTCTTGCTTGGTAGACATGTTTTTAGCTTGTTTATGGACTCGAGTCAAGTTACAATTAGGAGTTATATGTCCAATGTTATGACAATTGAAGCATTCCATTTTGTATATAAATGAAGAAGCACATTTTCCTCCTCCAAAGTTGCTTCTGGGAAATTGATGGGGACGATTATATTTGTCCCTGTGGTATGCCCTACAATCCTTTGCCATGCACCCAAAATTTGTACAAGAATAACAATAACCAAAAAAGATACGTTGGTACCTGGAGGATGGAGATTGCCTTGATGTACTTCCAAAGTCATTTTGTCTTGGGATCCTTTGATGATATCCACTGCCTCTTGCATCTTTGACACCATCTGCACATCTTCTTGGAGGAGGGTTTCTTTCAATGTCATCTTGACTCTTCTCATTGCTTTTGCTGGAATTGGGGGCATCAATATTTCTTCCAAGCTTCTCCACATCCTTAGGGTTTGCATATTTTTGTTTGAGGCTTCACCTGCTTATCCAAGACCTGATTTATCAAGAGGAGATCTTTGATGACTTAGGATGTCATCTAGGGTTTGAGAGCTCTTTAGAGTCTTTTTCAAATGATCAACTTCTTTCTTTAGGAGATCAATTTCTTCTTTCATCATCTTGCATTTTTCATCCTTCTTTGCTAGACTGATCTTCATTTCTTCCTTCATCTTGGTTGCTTCACATGATTAGGCCTTAAGTGAAGAGATTTCTGATCTTAGTTTGGAGATGTCATCATCCTCTTCTTCTAGTTGGCATATCATGGTGTTTCTTTCCTTTTCTGCATCATCAACTTGTCCTTCTATGAGTGCCAACGCTTCCATTACATTTTCAACGCCTTGTGTTTGTTTCTTTTCTCCTTCTAGTTGAGATCTAAGGGAGGAGACCTCGTCCTTGTATTAACCGATCTCTGCTTCAAGTTTGTTCGAGATCTTGTGTTTTTGTTCAAGTTGGCTTGACAAAGTGTCTTCCTTTTTCTTTGCTTTATCCAATTGATTTGTCATGGATATGACTTCTTCATGATGTCTTTTCTTGTCTTGATGACAATCCTCCTTTAGCTTGGTGAGCTCCTTATCTCTTTCTTGAATTTGAAGCTTGAAAATGTCAACTTCCTTTCTTGTCTTGTCAAGGCTATGGTCACCATCTTGTAATTGCTTCTTAAGCTCTTCATTTTCCTTTTTCAAACTGCTAATCTCTTCTAGGGCAGCTACAAGCTTCGCCATGAGATCTTCTTCGAAGTCATATTTATTTTCTTCATCTTCTAGGTCTTCCTTGGCCTTGATGTCTTCAATGTTGTTTTCAACTTCCTTAATGGGTTCCAGATTTCCTTCTTGCTTTCCATCATTTTCTTGACTAGCAGTCATGGTCAATGCTCCTTTTGAGTGAATATCTTGAAGTTTGTTCCACATACCTTTTGCCGATAAACATTTCTCCACTTTGGTCTTTATAGCATCTAGTAGCCCATTCAAGATTGCCTTTATCACTCTTGCATTATATTCCTTGGATTCTTCTTCCATCATGCTTTCAGTAATCATTGATTCCCAAACTTCATTGCCTTGAGCCATTAAGGAATTTCCTCATTCCGATCTTCCATATATCAAAGTTTCCATTAAACAATGGAACCTTTCCGATTTGATTGTCTTAAGTTTTCACGGATGAGGAAGAAACATCTTTAGAAGGATTGGAGGCTTTCTTCCTGGGCTTTGCGATTTGTGTTCTAAGGATCAACCTTCAAGCTCTTAGGCTTTGAGTGAAGGAACTTGGTTCTGATACCAATTGTTGGAAATACTGAGAGATGGGGGAGGGGGGTGAACCAATGTTTCTTTTACAGTTGTTATTTTCCCAGTTTTAGATCACTTATAAACATAACACAAAATGAACAATATAGAATAATAATTTTATTAATGAGAAATATCGAAGACTCCAATCCTCTTTTTACAATAATTCAAATGCAATAATGTTTAGGGCTCCAATCCTGGATGAAGACACCAATCTTCAATCTCCTAGGCTCCAACATGTAGTTTGTCAAGAATCGACTTGGACTTCCCAAGGCTCCAACCTTGTCACTTTGAGGCACCAACCTCCAGGGCTCCAACCCTATCTCTGGTATGGGCTCCAACCCGGTCTCTTGAAGACTCCTATCCTCTAGGGTTCCAACCCTATCTTCTTAGGCACCAACCTTGTCTCTATGAGGCTCCAACCCTCAGCTTCAATTTGTCAGGATAAGTTTGACGATTGTTCATAGCTCCCAATATCTTCGTTAATGGGCCTTGTCTATCTTCAACAATGCCTCCTCCAAATCACTTCATCAATGACAACCTTGTCTTCTTAGAAGGTGTCACCATTGCTCTTCATATTACCCAAAACAAAGATCTCCAAAGTTACTTCATGAAGGCTTCAACGTAACATCATGTCTCCAATAGTGCTTTCAAAATGTTAGTTCCAAGGTATGTCTTCACAAAGCTTCAAATGCTCTTCCAAATTTTCTTCAAGGATGCTTCAAGGTCCTCAATAAGGTGCCCCAAGACTTCCTCAAAGTTTCTTCAATACGCTGCACCAAACTTGCTTTAGAAACTGCTCCAAGGATTTCCATGATCTTCAAGGCTCCAAAATAGTCTTTTAAGATTTTCCTTCCACACACAAGATCTGTCCTCTTCAAGTCTAGTATGTTGCTTCAAGATGCTCACAAGTTGCTCCAAGATCTATTTTGGCAAATGCTTCTTCAAATGCTTCACTGTCCAAGGTCTTCAAATTTTGACTTGTACAAACTTCTAATGATCACTTCAAGCTTTACTATTGAGTGTTCATTATTAGCATTGAGCCCTCCGCAGTTGTGTCTCTAATTTTCGATAGACCTTCCAAAGAAACACTTATCTGTGCTCCAAAGAAGTATTGGTCAACTCTTCAAGTGTCCATAGATGTGTTATCACTGTGATATCGCCACAAAGGTAAGTCTAAGTTGTTCATAGACTATAAACCACAAGACCGAGCCCTTAAAACTTCACTGCAATTCGTAACCCAGATTTGAGGGCTACTTTCATAATATAGGTCACTAGTTTGAGCTTTATCACCGTCCAACACCAAGTTTTTATCATTGTCCAACACTGAGTATTTATCACTGTCCAACATCGAGCTATCTTGTCATAGATGTGAAGTGCAAAGGTAGTCCAAGGTACCCAACAAATCTGACTGAGCCTAAAAACTGAGCTTCTGAATCTCTATAATGCTAGTTGTTCACAGATCTAGTTTCCACAAGTCTTCTACAATCCGATTTTCGAGCTTTAGAACAAATATCCCCAAACAATTTAATCCTTCAATTCCTTCTTGGTGTTCCTAGTTCACGAGTTGTGAATTGTAATGTGTCTTACTCTCTGTGGTAGATGACCGAGCTAGATGATTGTGAAATGAAGATTTGAGTTCATATATGTATGGATTTCACCTTGAAGTGAAGAGACGTGACCTATAGAGGAATCGGACTTGAGAGACAGGGTATAGGTTGGCTAGACATCAACAAATATTTTTCTTTGTATGGGTATCAGAGGTTTGGGTATCAGAAGCTTTAACATGACACGACCTTTAAAACTTGTGATATAGGAAAGTTCCGACGCAAATCATATCGACAATTGGAGATTAGGTCTTATCAAAGGTGACATTTCGAAAGTTTCGATAAAGTGGCGGATGCAATTTGACAATTAAATAATGTTATTAAATCAAGTCGGGTCCGCATATCAAAAGTCAGAGCAAATCGAAGATCGGGTCGCAGATAAGAGATTAGAGACCAGGATCGGAGAAAATCAGAAATCGGAAATCGAAGATCGAGGGTTTTGAGTGGTGACACACAATTAAAAAAACGCCGATATGATATTTCTCCGATAGGGTTTTGTTATAGCGTTGTGTTATGTTGGCACTTTGGTTATATGCGTTGGAACTTTGGTTAAAAGGTTTCCAAAGTTTATTACTCCGACAATGGGTTATTATTCAAAGGCTCGATTAAAGTCACAAGATAACATATGTCATCATTTCATCTCATCATATGGTCTCCAACCATGTCATTATATGTCATCATCAAGTGTAGTCATTCATGTATGTCATGTTCTTGATATGGCATCTTCATAAGTACTTTGATTACTAGGGCATTATGATCAATGGGCATCTTCATAAGAACTTCGATTACTAGGGCATTATGATCAATGAGTATCTTAGGGCAACATCATAGATCACAAGAATTTTCCATCACAAATAATGCCATATTGACATCAACGACAACCTTGACCAACATGTTAGGGTTGTACAGCTGGAAAACATACAAGGGGTTCATTCCCCTCAAGTGAAAGTCAAACTACCGATATTCTTCAATTGGTCCATTCTGATCTATCAGTTATGTTGCCCGTAACATCTTTGGGAGGCTATTTGTACTATGCAATTTTTGCGGATGACTTCTCTTGCAAAGCATGGATCTATTTCTTAAAGAAGAAGGATGAAGTGTTCAAATGGTTTTGTTCTTTCAAAGCCTTGGTCGAGAATCAATTAGGGAAGAAGATCAAAACATTGAGGACCGATAATGGGACTGAATATGAGTCAAATGAATTCAATGACTATTGTATAGAAGCCGATAGTAAGAGGGAGACCACTACTGCATATACTCCTGAACAAAATGGTGTTATCGAAAGGAAGAATCGAACTATCAGAGGAGCCACCCGTGCCATGCTTCATGACCAAGGTCTACCGAAGTTCTTATGGGGAGAAGCTGCCAACACCACTGTGTATGTTCAAAATAGATGCCCGCATCAAGCATTGGACTTCAAGACACTCGAAGAAGTTTTTACCGGTAAGAAACTTGATGTTTCTCATTTTAGAATTTTTGGTTGTTCCATATATTTTCATGTGCCGAAAGAGCAAAGAAACAAGCTAGATGCATTTGGGAAGAAAGGAATGTTTGTGGGCTACAATGAAACTTCGAAGGCATATAGAATCTAGGAAGGACAATGATGTTCTTGCTGGAAAGAAGGATGAATCTCTAATGGATGATCCTATGCCCGATGTTGAAGGTTCGATGGATCCCATTGATCCACCTCCTATTGAGCCCTCTATTTCAAGAAGAAAACCTTTGTGGCTCAAAGACACTCTTGAAGATGCCAACATACATGTTCCACCAAGGGGAACATTTCGTGAAAGCAAGAAGCCAAACAGGTACCAAGGGTACTTAGCTGCCATGAGTACCATTGTATAATCTGAGCCATGCACATTCGAAAAAACCGTGAAACACCAAGTCTGGAAGGATGTGAAAAACGAAGAATATGAGTCGATCGTGAAGAATGATGTCTGGGATGTGGTTCCTAGACCCAACGACAAGTCAATGGTCACTTCAAAATGGCTTTACAAAATCAAACGTGGAGCTGATGGGAGTGTTGAAAAGTTCAAGGCCAGGTTCATTGCCCGAGGCTTCTCTCAAAAGGAAGGAGTGGACTATGATGAGATATTTGCACCAGTTTCCCGATATACCACCATCCGTTCAATCATAGCCCTTGCTGCCACGCAAGGATGGAGCTTGCACCAAATGGATGTCAAAACTGCTGTCTTGCATGGCTCGCTTAAGGGGGAAATCTATGTAGAACAACCCGAGGGGTTCAAAGTTCAAGATCGTAAGACACGTGTATGCAGGTTGAAGAAGCCCTCTATGGGTTGAAGCAAGCCCCTAGGGCTTGGTATGAGAGGATAAATAACTATCTTATGAAGTTGGGATTTACAAGAAGTGAAGTTGACCCAAACCTATACTTTAAGGTCGAAAGGGACAAGCCTCTCATTTTGGTCCTTTATGTGGATGATCTCTTTCTGACAGGTGATGACCCTTTCATTCATCGATGCAAGAGGGAGTTGGCTTCCGAATTCGAGATGAAGGACCTAAGACTGATGCACTATTTCCTAGGGCGGGAGGTCTCGCAAAAGCCAGGTGAAATTTTCCTTCCTTAAGGAAAATACATTGTGAAGCTGCTTGAGAGATGTGGGACGCTGGATTGCAAGTCTGTGTCTACTTTAATGGAACTCAACTTCAAGAAGCTATGTGGAAGTGTTGCTAGGCCCAGATTAGCAAACCCTTTCGAGTATTGTCAATTTGTGGGGACTTTGATGTTCTTGGTAAACTCCTGTCTTGACATATGCTTCGTTGTGAACACGTTGAGTCAATTTATGGCCAAGCCTCATCACAATCATTGGAATGCTACTAAGAATCCCTTGAGATATCTTCGGGGTAGAATCCACTATGGACTGAGATACACTGCCGGGAATTTGAGGCTACATAGATATACAGATGCTGTCTGGGCTGACAGTGTGGTGGATCGTAAGAGCACGTCTGGGTATTGCTTCTCTTTAGGGTTTGCTTCAATATGTTGGATGAGTAGGAAGCGAAAATCGGTTGTTCTAAGCACCATCAAGGCTGAATACATTGTTGCGAGTATGGTCTATTGTGAAGCTGTTTGGTTGAGGAAGCTCTTCAGTGAGTTATTTGAGCACGTGTTGGATACCACCGTGATCTTCTGCAACAACCAGAGTGGGATTTGCCTTTCGGAGAATCCCGCGTTCCATGACCACTCCAAGCACATTAATATCAGGGACCACTTTATTCGGGATATGGTACAACGGGGAGCAATAAGGCTCCAACACATCAAGACGGATGAACAAGTCACAGACATTCTCACGAAACCTTTGAGGAAGGTCAAATTCTAAACCTTCCGAGAGAGATTTGGAGCTGTGGAAAGACCCTCCTATGAGGGTCCCACATGAGTTGGACACTGAACTCTAGGAGCTCCTGGGGCTTGGGGTATTTCTTGGAGCTGTGAGTGACCATAGGGTGAGTGGTTCACCTTCCCCTAGTGGTACGCTATGCACAGGGTGAGTGGTTCACATTCCCCTGTGATACCCCATGATGGTTGACATGTGTGTAGGGTGAGTGGTTCACCTTCCTTATGATTGACATATGCATAGGATGAGTGGTTCGCCTTCTCTTATGGCATATGAATAGGATGAGTGGTTCACTTTCTCCTGCCGATGCCCCAACATACATCCTACCCATGGAGTTTGGAACTCATGGGAAGTACCTCTCGTTTGGCCAATGAGTTGGGAAAAGTGGTTAGGGACCATAGCACTACAGATGGAACGCATCGTGTACTGTCGTACTCCCTATGACTAGAATGCATGGTGTTCAACAACTTGATCTGGGATCAAGGACTGGCTTGTGTCAATGGAGAGTGGTAAGGTCTTGTGACGCACTCTCAATCACTTTTTCATTATTACTTCATGGTTCAGTAGAGCAGTGATGACAAAGATAGTACATGATGACAAGATGGCATGATGATGGCAGATGGATTGGCAGGTAGAATTCTCCCTAGTTGAGAGGGATTGTTAAAATTGGCAACTAGGGCCAAATTCTACCTTGGGACAACTCATATGATGGAGATGATTATTGCATTGTATTCCTCTTTCCGAGAGGTCCAAATTTGATATAAATATCATCTCATTCAGACAAGCAGAAGTGGAATTTTGAATTTATTCTCTCATGCACAAATTATTAAGGTTGGCCTCAACTTAATGTAGGCTTAAGAAGCCCAATAGATGTGTCCTTTCACCTTCAACGAATTGTATAAAAAGGAGTGACCTCTCTCCTTAGTTGGACACCACTCACTCATCATTTCTTCTCTATCCAAAATAGATTGGTTCGTATAGCTTGGTGACTCTCTCTCTCTCTCACGTGTGGATGAAGGGCGAATTTTTGGGTTAGATTGCAGGTCGAATTTCAGAGTTTTAGGACAACGTTGACCATCGTTGACCAATGCTTCATTAACCAAGTTTGACTTCGTTTTTTGGGGAAGAACTTTGATCTCTTGAGGTCGCATTTATTGGCACAAAAATCAAGGTGTTTGGGATAGTATGACCAACATTGACTTCAAGTTGACTTTTATTTTGACTGCAGAAAATCACAAAAAATTTCTCTCTCCTTTGACTGGGTTTGACCGAGCTGTTTCGCACTGCATTTGGCCTCTTCAGGTTGAGTTTGACCAAGGAAGACCTAGTTGCTTTGGTGAAGTTTTGCTACTATTTTGACCAACGTTGACTTTCTGGTTAGGGCTGAAAATGACTGCAAAATTTTATAGGGCTGATTTCACTGTGTATCGGGCAAGTGAATTTGATTATTGTACTCTCTCTCTCTCTATTGAACGATTAAATAATTTGATTAATGTGATTGCTATTGGAAATAATTTGAAATTGTCATTGGGATGCTAAAGGAACATTGAAGTAATTGTGCTAAGCATAAAATTGACCCAGAAAATTCAATGATTTTTCTGGCAGTGATTGAAAGATGCAACAAGGGATAGGAAAAAGATGGTTGGGAGCTAATGTTGGGAAAAAAAGGGATAACAACAATGATGACACAGGCAGGAGGAGACCCTTTGGGGTCTGCAACAGGACTTGGATTGAAGCCTTAAAGGCTTGATGGATGAGGGAAGGAGAATTGCCGTGAGGCAGTAGAGGAAAACAAGGGGAACACAAGGCAAGAAAGGGGTTGTGGAGGCTACAACAATGAGAGAAAGGATATCGCAGGGAGAAATAAGGTGTTGTGTTGAGGGCAGAGAGCAAGGGGAAGGGTTAGGAGGGCTGAACGGAGGGATCAAGCCCAAAAAGGGAAGCCGCAAGGAGAAATAAGGGCCAGAATAGGCAACGACAGGTCTTTAGGAGGAGGAAAGGGCTCATGGTAGCTTGGAAGGGCTATGTTACGCCAACGGAGGTCCCAAAAAAAAAAAATTCAATCTTCTACAAAGGTTATATCTGCTCTAAATCTTGAATTTTCACCCCAAATGATCACAAGAAAATTCCCTTAGACGCTGAAGTTTTCTTCTTGAGGTTCAACGTTGAGTTGGAGGAGCAGTAGGGGGTGAATGTTACCTTCCTAGGCCTAGATCCACCTTTAGAAAACCTCTAAAAATTTATGGCTGAAACCCTTCAGATTTAGCTTGAAGTTCACTTACAAAAATTAAAATTACAAGAGCTCAAAACCCCTGCTGCACACAAGGGTTAGAAAATAAAATTATCTACAAATTTTTACTTTACAACATTCACATTAATTTATGGCTCTTATAAGTAGATCTATTTGTTAAATGCACAATAAATAAAAATAGATGAGTGAAATAATTTAAATGGGTAAGCAATGGCTAAGATCTCTGCAAAACCAATCGTCAGATAAGGCCTGAAATTTAACAAAGTGGGCTCTTAAGCTTTCTTGTCTTGGGAGTTGGCTGGTCCAACTGAATTATTCCCCTCACGCCCAAGATCTGAATCGTTGAGATCTTTACACACTTAAGATCAAGTTATTAGATCGATAGGGGCTCGATAAACACCATAACCCTCAAGATCTAGAGATACCTGCTAGATCAATCAAGTTATAATGCATCTCTAAACCTAGTAATTAATGCAAGATACCTGTGCAAATAGTCAATCCACGCAATGGCTAAAGAAAAAATAACTTTTAAAATATTATTCAATAGAGCATTAAGAACATGATCCAAATTTACCACAAGAAGCAGAAGAGTAAAACCACCATGAATAAACCCCAAAGTCTTTTGATTATTCCAGAAAAAAAAATTACAACAAAGCTTGACTCAGAGCTTCTTTACAAAAAAATTCTCTTATTTATTAAAAAGTAAATGACTCCTAATTTATAAATAAATCCTCCAAGTGGAAAATAACCGCTAGTTGGCTTGATCTCCTCAAAATAATCTCAATCGTTGATAAATATTTGATCATCTTTTAATCTCCATTGTTGAAATTCTTTATTTTTGAGGAATTTTCGAATTTCTCATAAAAACCATCTGTTTAGTTCAAAAATAATTATTTTGAGCTAATTTCCTAAAAAAATTGACTTTGTCTTAACCACCAAGGCCCCAATTTTTCTTTAAATTTCCAATATTCCTTTGGTGGGGGACTTCCAAAATTTGATATCAACGAATTTTTCCATTTGGAGAATTTAATTTCTCTAGGATTTTAATTTTGGCTCTAATTAATTAAATTTTTGGTTTGGGATTTTAATTTATTTTTTGTCAGAAAATTTAATTAATTGACACTTGAGGGGATTTAATATTTTTTCCACCCTCTAATATTTTAGCCACGATGTCTAAGTATGAGGGACTATGCACTAAAATATTTTTTACATAAGATTATGACAGTTGAACCCTCAAAGGAGGAACACCTATTCGTTATAGACTCTCAATATATTACCCCATTTTGCGACTCAATATGATAAATTAGACCAAGTGATTTGTAACAAAACAATGTAGCAAATTAGCTTAAATTATTCCCAAATCACTTTTACAAAAGACTCGACTAAAACACTAGGATTCACCTAAGACCTTGACGATAAGTTCCACCCTAGCTTTGGGGTGAGGCTGGAGGGAAAAATTGTCGATCATTCGTGTTTAGAAATGTTATGCTCTTAACCTGCAAGATGATACATGAATACCAAATATGCGCAGAAATATACCCAAAACATAGAACAATGAGAAATAACAACAGGTATTTTATTATTCAGAAAGTAATGTTAACTCGCCTCTTTGAGGGGGCAACCTCCAATAGAGCAGAGCTTGATTACAAAATAAGACATGATGTTCCTCGCAGGGAGTCTCTATCCTTTATATATGACTCATACATGCAATACCATGGAGCAATACCATGGTTCTTATTAATACCATCTATCTAATACCATGGTCCATTTGCAACTAACTGTGGTCCCGTCATTAAATGTGGGTTAACCACTTACAATTATTAATATGGGCTTTATTGACTCTTTACTTAACTATAACTATGACTCGATCCTACTACATAAATAAGGGGGTTAGGGTGCGACCCTAACAAGAAATACTAATGAATCAATGAGACAAAAAACCTCCTAGGATGAAGCTCGTCACCAAACTAATAGGCTTACCTAGGCTGTCCACAGTCCAATATTTAATCATTTACTTGTCCCTATTTATATAATTTACATCCCTGTTACATATATATGTGGTCTTACTAGCATCATTTACATTAAAATTTTGTAGAATGGGTTTACAACTATGATAAATTGGTGACTGATGACGATGAATCCAGGATAATCTGAATGCTCAAACATGATGGAAATCCTTTGCAAAAAAGTGTACTGCTATAGGGTAGTTGACATGGAGTGGTCAACATGACTCAACTTCATCAGAACTTCAAAAGTTAAGCCAACTTCAATGGTATAGTGACATTATTTACTATTTGGAAAATTTGTCATGTCCTAACCATTTAGTTGGCCATAAAAAAGGAGCATTGGACTGAGGGCAGCTAAGTATTGTGTTATGAAGGATGGTCTAGGTTGGAGAAATCTAGAAGGGGTGATACTTAGATGCGTTAACGAAGTTGAAGCCAAAAAGTTGCTTATTGAGTTTCACTCAGGATTTTGTGGAGGGATTATGATGTAAAGACTACTACCCATAAAATTTTGAGAGTTGGTTATTATTGACCTTCTATCTTTTCTGATGTGCATAAGTATGTGAGAGGGTGCCTAGCGTTTCAGCTATTCACTGGGAAGCAAAAGTTAGCTTCTTTGTCCCTACAACTAGTGGTTGTGGAAGCTCCCTTTCAACATTGGGGGCTTGATTTTATAGGGAAGTTTTATGAAAATTCAAGCTATGACTACTCATGGATTATAACCGCCATCGATTATTTTACCAAATGGGTAGAAGCCATCCCTACAAAACACGCCACCAACAAAGTAGTGATGGATTTTCTTGAAGACAAAATTATCACTTGTTTTGGTGTCCCAACCAAGATCACAACAGATATTGCCAAGGCTTTTAGCTCTTCTAAATTTTCATATTTTTGCTTTAAGTATGGTATTGTCTTATCCCACTCATCTAACTAATATCCTTGGGGTAATTGTCTAGCTTAATCTAGCAATAAAAATTTGATCACCATCATCAATAAGATAGTAAGGGATAACAAGCAGGCTTGGGACAACAAGATTAAGTATGTGCTGTGGGCTGATAGGATTACAAAGGAGTTCAACAAGTAAAAGTACCTTTGAGTTAGTTTATGGCTTGGATGACACCCTTCCTGTGCACTTAAAACTCCCAACTTACCAACTTCTATAAAGCTTTGCATCTGAGAAAGATGCTGTGTAGAATAAAATTAACCAAATTGTAGAATTGGATGAAACCAGGAGAAATGCCTTTGAGCATAGTTGCAAAAATCAATAGAAGGTTAAAAGAAATTTTGATAAATCTTCTAGAAGTAGGAATTTTTCTAACGGTGATATGGTTTTGTTGTTGGACCGCAGAAATGAAAAGTCGGGCAACCATGGTAAGTTTGATAGTTTGTGGCGTGGACCATATATCATTAGGGAAGCAGTGGGACATAATTCCTACCTTTTGAGCACCTTGGACAGCGAATCACTTGAGCTACCTGTCAATGGCCAAATGTTCAAACATGTCTATAAAGATAATATTTGATGCCATGGGGCATCTCTGTATTGTATTTATAACTTTGATCTTTGTCATTTTTGGTATTAGAAGTAGCTTTATTTTATGCTCTTAGAATAAATTTCCATTTATGTACTTCTTCATGTTGGTATTTGATTTTATATGATGATATTTTGAACTGACGTTGTAGATTTCAGGTCCTTGCATGCTATCACTTCCTATCTAGTATGCATCCCCATGTGGAGCCGAATGTTGATTATTGAAAATTGCACCTAAAATTTTTGAAGACTTCATGCCTGAGGTTATGTCAGAGCCTTCATGGACCTTCAGAGTTCATATATCATCAGAGTTTTTTTAATTCTAACTCTTTCTTCTCATCTTCTTCTATGTTGTACTTAGATTCAACAAGCCTTATGGGGATGATGTGAAGTGATACTAGTGTGATGAATTGAGTCATGTAACAGGTCTAGGTAGCTTGGGACATTTTTATCAAGTGAGTTTATGTTGGGAGGTTTTTTTTACTTGGTTAATTATTTGGTACTTTTGGGCACTTAATAATTAATTGAGTTTTTTTCTCCAAGCATAACCCCAAATCCGGAGTGCGACTTGATGGCGAGGCCTTGGGTGAGTCCTAGTGTTTAGAGTCATTGTATATTACCATACTAGATCACTCGTAAAATTTCGCGAAATTTGATTAGGTTTAGGGGTCAATTTTTTAATTTTTAAAATTTCCCGTTTGATGGAAATTTTAATAAAGTAAAATGTAATAAATGATGTCTAGAGAAGTTGTATGGGGTATGTTTGCTCAAAATTACACCTCTCACTCTCAACCTTCTAGTAAGACTCTTTAAAAGGGTAAAAAATAAGTATGTAGACCCTCAAAACCTCAGAAACCGGATTCGTTGATTTTTTTGCCAAGTGTCTGAATCTTGCGAATTTGATTCGGTTCGCCCTAATTCGTGTCCGAATTTCGTGACACGACATAATGGGACATGATTGAATCCGGACTGTGTTTCATTCAAACACATTGTGTCACGAAATCCGGACACGAATCCGGCAAAAAGGAACCTGCAGGCCAATAAAAAGGCGCACTTTCTGATTTTTTTTATCATTTTGTTTCATTCCATTTGCAAGAAGTGAGTTGTGGATTTGCTGTTAGAAGTTTGGAGCAAGGAGCCAAGGGTTTGGAGCATTTTCAAGGAGATTCAAGCAATATGTAAGTGCATTTCCTTTTTATTTTTTTGCATTTGTCTTACAACAGTTTGTACATGCATTTTTTTTACAAATTTGTGCATGTTTTGTTTATTTATTTTTTAATAGTATTCATGGTTCAATCAAGGGAAACATGTAGGGGGCAAAAGAAGGGGAAGAATGTCTCCATTGGAGATGCCCTTCCTCCCCCAATATCATCAAAGTCTGCTACAAGTAATGTTGAGGGAAGACTTCCTCCTAAAGGTAACATTGAGAAATATTCCTTGTCGAAATATGTCACAAGAGAGGATGGGCCAAACAACAAGGGAAAGGGAGGAGGCAATGTGAATTGGAGATGCAACTTTTGCCACAATACTTTCACAAGCACATATTTTCATGTGAAAGGCTATTTGTTGGCTTTACCATGTTGTGGAGTTGGAGCTTGTACACAAGTTCCTTTACAAAAGAAGAAAAAAATGGAAAAAGAGTTCACCGTTGGTATGGAAAATGTGGCTGCAAAATAAATAAAAAAACAAAAATGATACCCCCCTTCCATTTTTGAGGAAAGACACCACCAAATTTCCATTTGAGAGTTTTATTGGGGGACAAACAACAAAAAGAAAGACAATTTCACTTTGTCCAATGGACAAGTTTTTTCAAAAAGAGAAACGAGAAGAGCTTGATCTCACCATTGCCTTTTTTTCTATCAAAACTTCATATCCTTTAATGTTGCACGCTCACCTCTATTTATTGAGATGTGTCGAGCTCTAACTCATGGGTCTTCATCATGGTATGTGCTTCCTAGTTCAAAGAAGCTTAGAATCACATTGTTGACGAAGGCAAAAAAAGAGGTGCACAAAATGCATGAACTTATTAAAGCATCATGGCCAACATCTGGGGTTAGCATTGTTTTTGATGGATGGACAGATCCAGCACGACACCCACTCATCAACTTCATGGTGTCTTCCTTGAATGGTCTAGTTTTTTTGAAAGCAATGGATACACTTGGAGAATACAAGGATGCACAATTTATGGGTGTTGTTTATTAAAATTATTGAAGATGTAGGTGTTGGTTCTTGTGTGCAAATCATTACAGATAATGCACCTGTTTGCAAGGCTGCTGGCATGATTGTGGAAGCTAAATATCCACAAGTGTTTTGGACACCTTGCATTGTCCATTCATTGAACTTAGCACTGAAATCCATTGCTTCTGATGTGCTTTGGATTGGTAACATTATTGAGGATGCACGACATATCCGTAACTTTGTGCAAAATTATACAAATTCTCTCACTATCTACAAGGAGTACAACAATCTATCATTGTTGAAAATTGCTGATACACGGTTGGCCTCTTCATTCATCATGTTGAAGAGGTTGAGGGAGATCAAGATGTAAAAATTTCTCATTTCCCATTCCGGTTTTCAGTTTCACCTTATTTCTCCAAAATAGTTAAATGCCTTTTCCCATATCTATACATTCAACAACTGAAAAATAACTTTTGCTGAAAACACAAATTCTAGAAATATTACAGAATGCTGGAAAATGCAGAAACAAAAATTAGCACATACAAACAACCATTCAACACATTTACACACAGTGATTTTTGGTCAAGGTGACCCTGGAAAAACCCCCTACAACTCTTGGGGAAAATCAGTTCGAAAGCTCCTTATTTCTGGAAAATGCTTTTTACAGTGAGAGAAATATTCAACAAAAAAATCAGCGAACAAACTTTTACAACTTATCTCGTTTTCTGTGCCTCACAGCGAACTGGAAAAACTTGCAAACAACAAAAGAGAACAACAATAAATGCTGTACGACCTCCTCGATTTTTGTGCCCAAATTTCAGCCTTAAATGTTGCTGTATGAATTGCCTAGAAAAGCGTGCAAGCTGCCATAAATGTTGTTGTACGGTTTTCCTCTATTTCTGTGCAGAAAACAACAGTACGATTGTACAGATTTCTGCCTAGAGAAGCATGCCAAGGTACAACCACTTGCTGTACGACCTCCCTTGAAAAAACGTGCCAGCAAACTTCAGATTTTCTTCTCCTCGATTTCTGTGCTAACTTGCTGTACGACCTCCTTGGAATCTGAACCAAAACTGTTGTACGACCCTTCTAGAAAATCGTGTTCAAAATCTGCCTTTCACTGTGTGCTAACTCAGCTGTACGGACTTGCTGAAATGCTGCCTTGGAATGTGTGCCAAGCTGCTATTTCTTTCTCTTCACTGTCCAGAAATCTCCCTTCTCTCTTGCTCTCCTTCTCTCAATCTGCTCATGAAAGAATAATATGACATTTTCCTCCTTTCCCTCCTTTAATCTAACCCTAAGTGACTTTTGGGGAATCCCTAAATCCAATGGCTGAAATAGATTGAGATCTAGGGCTGAGATTAAATGCTCATTTAAATCTCACTTTCTATTTTTTAATTCACCCCACTATATAAAGACCCACTTAGTCATTTATGTCCAAAGTCACTTTTCCTTTCTAATTTTACATTGACTTTATTAAAGTCACGTTAAAATTAGATTTTAGTAACTTTATCACTTAAAGTCACTTTTAAATTAGATTTAACTTTATAAAAATTATAAAGTCACTTTAGAAGAAAAATAAAATTCTTTTGGACACTTTTCCCTAGGCCAAAGATCAAAGCCTAAGGGAACCACCTGTCCTCCGGTACCAAATTTCAACACTCCCTCTTACCGAGGAAGGTGTTCCTCACCACACCCATCTTGTCTCTGAAGTAGACATGCTTGCCCCGTGGTAAGGCTTTGGTAAGAATATCTGCAACCTGCTCATCAATGGGAATATACTCAAGCTTCACAACTCCCTTCTGAACATAGTCTCTGATGAAATGATATTTGATCCAGATATGCTTTGACCTGTCATGAAATACTAGATTCACCATGAGTTTAATGCAAATCTGATTATCACAGTAAATCACTGAAGGTCTCAATGGCTGACCAAATAAGCCAAACAACATCTTGCGAAGCCAGATGGCCTCACAACTAGCTAGACTGGCTGCCATTTACTCTGCTTCTGCTGAACTCAATGCTACTGATTGCTGCTTCCGGCTGAACCATGACACTACTGTCGAACCCAACCCAAAAGAGCACCCTGAAGTGCTCTTCCTATCAGAAGCACAACCTGCCCAATCAGAACCAGTATAACCTGCCAATCTCACTCCATCCCCCTGCCTGTAGTCCAGAACATAATCCACTGTCCCCTGCAAGTATCGCAAAATGTGTTTTGCAGCGACTCAGTGAACCTTCCTAGGCTCACACATAAACTGACTCATCGTGTTGATTGCAAAACAAATATTTGGTCTAGTGTTGACCAAATACATCAAGGAACCAATCAGCTGCCTGTACAATGTGGAATCCACCAACTCGAAATCCGAAGCATGAAGCTTCTTCCAGTTGGTGATCATCGGTGTCGACATGGGTTTACAATCCTCCATGTGGAATCTGCCAAGGACGTCCACAATATACTTCCCCTGCCCCAGGAAGAAATGCCCCTCCTCCTGCCACACCTCCAAACCCAAAAAGTAATGCATCAAGCTGATGTCCTTCATCTCAAACTCCGCCGCAAGATCTCTCTTGTAGTACTCTATGAGTCTCTCTGCACCTGTAATGATCAAGTCATCCACATACAACACCAAAATGAGAGGCTCCTCACCTATCACAATATAGTAAAGGTTCGGATCTGCCTCACTCTTTGTAAAACCCATCCAATGCAAGTATGTATCTATCCTGGAGTACCAAGCTCTAGGAGCTTGCTTTAGGCCATAAAGGACCTTCTTCAGTCTGCACACATGGGACTCCTTCCCATGCACCTCAAAGCCCTATGGCTGCTTAATGTACACCTCCTCCTGTATGAAACCATTGAGAAATGCAGTCTTCACATCCATCTGGTGGATCTTCCAACCCATCTGTGTTGCTATCGATATAGTCGAGTGGATCGAAGTATATTGAGCCACGGGAGCGAAGGTCTCCTCATAATCAACTCCTTCTACCTGGGAGAACCCTCTAGCCACAAACCTCGCTTTGAATTTCTCAATGCTACCATCTGCAACATGCTTTACCTTGTAAAGCCATCTGGAAGTAACCACAGATTTGCCCTTAGGCCTCGGCAGCACCTCCCAAACATCATTCTTCATGATAGAAGAATACTCCTCCTACATGGCCTCTCTCCAGACCTATTGGCTAGCTACATCCTCATAGCCAGAAGGCTCAGAGTCAAGGATGTTGGTAGCCATTTCCATATAGCTACAAAACCTCTCAGGTGGTCCACTCTCTCTGACCGGCCTCTTAGGCTCAGCAATAGATGTGGAATCTCTCAAGGTGTCCTGAAGCCACTTGGGCTTCCTCTTCCCTGAGCATGCTTCTCCCATAGGAGAATGAAACTCCTC
This sequence comes from Pinus taeda, assembly GCA_000404065.3. Classification (NCBI taxonomy): domain Eukaryota; kingdom Viridiplantae; phylum Streptophyta; class Pinopsida; order Pinales; family Pinaceae; genus Pinus; species Pinus taeda. The sequence goes on from APFE030861305.1 coordinate 66,925, forward strand.
CTCCTCATCACCATCACTAGCCTGAACTCCTAACTGTCTGTCTGTTGTCCTCCTGCATGCAACTGAACCTGTAGAAGCTGAGGTACCGTGTGAACTGTCCATCAGTGGACTCCCTAGTCAACTGCTATGTGGACTGCTCTGCATGCTGCCCGGAGCACCACCCCTCTGGCTCGGCGAGCCACTGCTCACTGACGGACCTGACATCCTCATAGATGTACCTCTGAATCCTCCTGATCCCTGCCCACTGATCCATGCAACTGACTCAACCGTTGCTGAGGGTCTGGCTGATCCAGATACTCTAACTCCCGTGACCTGCTAAAGGCACTTTCCTCCTCAAACTTCACATCCCGCCTGACAACAACTTTCCTCTGTGCAGGAATGTAAATCTGAAAGGCCTTTGAGGTCTCACTGTAGCCCACAAAGATGCCCTTCTCTGCGGTGGGCTCTATTTTGGTCCTCTTCTCCTTGGGTATGTAGGAGTATGTAATGCATCCAAAGATATGAAGATGACCAATATCAGGCTTCTTCCCAGAGAAAGCCTCCTCCGGAGTCATGTGCCCCAAGGCATGATGCGGACTCCTGTTCTACAAGTACACAGTTTTGTTGCAGGCCTCTTCCCATAAGAACAATGGCAACCCCTGATCATGTAACATGGCTTTGGCAGCCCCTATGATGGATCTGTTCTTCCTCTCCGCAACCCCGTTTTGCTGGGGGTTGTAAGGAACAGTGAACTCCCTCCTAATGCCTACCTCCGCACAATAGTCAACAAACTCTCCAAAGGTGTACTCTCCTCCATTGTCCGACCTCAGGGACTTGATCTTCCGACCTGTCTGTGTCTCCACAAGAGCTCTAAACCCCTGAAACCGTTTGAAGACCTCACTCTTGGTCTTCAAGAAATAAATCCAGGTCCTCCTGGAGTGATCATCAATGAATAAGACATAGTACTCATATCCACTCAAGGAAACATGAGACATCCGACCGCTCACATCAGAATGAATCAAATCAAGTATCCCAGTCACTCTGTTGTCACTGCTAGGAAAAGGGGATTTGGCAAACTTGCCCATAGCACATCCTCTACAAGTATCAAAGTGATCAGTACTGAAATCTGGCATACCTGTAGTGATCTCCCGCAAGGTCCTCAAGGCTCCATGATACATATATCCCATCCTGCGGTGCCAAATCTCACACTGCTCAGAACTGCTAGCTCTGCTGTCGGTACTACTACTCAATGCCAAAAGGGGCTGGAATGCAAACCTGTACACCTTTGCATGGCGTACACCTATCACTCTAGCTGACTCAGCTGAAGCGCCCCTGGGATACATCAACACCTGTCCTCCCCTGAACAGTACCTCATATCCTCTGTCCTCCAAAGCTGAGACAAATATGAGGTTCTTCCTCATCCCTGGCACATAAAGAACCTCTGTCACTTTCAAGGGAGGTTTGGACTCCCTCTGAAATGTCAGTGTCCCCACCCCGACTGCTCTAACAACTCTGTCATCACCGAGTACTACCTCTACATCAGTGTCACTCTTTGAAAGCTCTGAGAAGTACTCACGGACTCCTGTCATATGACGTGAAGCCCCACTGTCTACATACCAGATACCTGTAGATGCTCCGCTAATCGAGGGAAAAGCCTGCTCCCTCTGAACCCGTATGGCAGGTGATCCTGCACTAGAGGACTCACACGTAGTGAATGCAAACTCCCGGTCAAAACGACCTGCAAAGTCCTCAATCTCTGCTGAAGCTACCAAACTCTGGTCCTTCCCCTTCTTCTTCTTCTTCTCCGGACACACAACTGCATAGTGTCCCATCTTTTGACAATTCCAACACTTCACCTTGGAATAGTCCTTCTGTGTGTTTACCTGTTTACCTTTTCCTTTGCCTTTGCCCCCACCACTGCTTGTGGAAGCCTGCTTCTTCCCTTTGCCTTTCTTGCCTCCTGCCACCAGTGCTACATCCTCATCCTGCTCAACTGGCTTGGCTGCCCCAAGCTGACCTTTCCTGATCTCTCTCTGAATGCAATCATTCAAAAACCTCTCCCATGTGGGAAGGGTCTCACGTGCACAAACCCCATCAGCAAAGTTCATCCATGAATGGGGGAGGCCATTTACCGCAATTCGCACCAACTCAGTGGGTGGAATGGCCTCTCCAATCGCTGCCAACTCATCTCTCACATTAGTAATCTTAGTGAGATATCCAGCTGCACTATTATTACCCCTCTTAATGTTTTTCAGTTTCTCCTTCAGAACCATTTTCCGGTTCTCATGGGTACTCTGGTAGAGATTGGACAATGCTGTCCACATCTCATGGGCATTGCTCTTTCCTCTCACATGAGGAATGCAATGGTCTTTGATTCCATCTAGAATCAGCCTCTTACCCTTGCTGTTCTTTTTATTATAAGCAGCCAACTGAGTAGCATCAGTAGGCACAACAACAGGGGTCTGTATGGTATGCACCATGATCTCCTAGACTTCTACCTCCTCAAAAATACTCTGCATTCTCTCCTTCCAAACACTGTAATTTGTATGCCCATCCAACTTATCCTCCACCCTCAATCCCAATGACATCCTGCTGTCCTTAAACTGAAAATAGCACTGCTGTAGTAAAGATAAAACCTGTTGTTTATGAAAAATCAGCTTGCTGGAATTTTCTGAGTGAAAAATCAGCAGCTGTAATTTTTCTCTTTTGTTGTCCCAAACTGCCCTTCAGCACTCAAGCTCTGATACCATGTTAAAATTTCTGTTTTCCCGCCCCGGTTTTCAGTTTCTCCTTATTTCTTCCATGTAGTTAAATGCCCTTTCCCATAACCATACATTCAACAAGCTGGAAAAAAATAAATTTGCTGAAAACGCAAATTCTGGAAAATTTACAGAATGCTGGAAATTGCAGAAATAAAAATCAGCAATAATAAACAGCATTTAAAACACATTAAAACACTGATATTTTTGGTCAATATGACCCTGGAAAAACCCCCTACATCTCTTGGGGAAGACCAGTTTGAGAGCTCTTCTTTATTTCTGAAAAAAACCTTTTTACAGCAAGAAAATATTCAGCAAAAATCAACAAGCAAACTTTTACAACTTATCTCAGCCTTGCTGAAAAACTGCCCTGCTGAAACTTCGCTGTTGTTACTCCACTGCTGAAACTCCGCTGCTGATACTCCGCAGCTCGCTGTCCAGAAATCTCCCTTGCTCTCTTGCTCTCCTTCTCTCTATCTGCTCATGAAAGAATTGAATCGAATGTGATCTTTTCCTCCTTTTCCTCCCTTAATATAACTCCAAATGAATTTTGGGTGATCCAAGTGACTTTTGGGTGATCCCTAAATCCAATGGCTGAAATAGATTTAGATCAATGGTTGATATTAAATGCACATTTAAATCTCACTTTCTATTTTTTAATTCACCCCACTTTAATAAAGACCCACTCTTAGTCATTTATTTCCAAAGTCACTTTTTCCTTTCTAATTTTTCATTGACTTTATAAAAGTCACTTTAAAATTAGACTTAGTAACTTTATCACTTAAAGTCACTTTTAAATTAGATTTTAACTTTATAAAAATTATAAAGTCACTTTAGGAGAGAAATTAAAATCTTTTGGACACTTTTCCCTAGGCCAAATATCAAAGCCTAAGGGAACCACCTATCCTCCGGTACCAAATTTCAACACCCTTCTGGCTTTGCGCAGTCTTTGCTGCCTCTGCGTGCCTTCCTTTGGCTCTGCGTCTGCCTCTTCTGCCTCTGTGTTGATCTCCCGTCTCTCTGTACCCGTACTTGCTACCTCTTGACTGCCCTCCAGACACTAGTTCAATTTCTCAACAAACCCTGCTCCAGAAATTGAACTGACTAGTCTCCCTCAGTATGTTCTCCAAGTGACCCTCAAGCCTCCTGTTATACTTTCCTTGTTGATAAATCAACGGTCGAGATTAAGTCCCTAATCAACGGCTAAGATTAGATCTGGCTTGATCCATGTCTTTTGGACCATTCTAACACAGATTCATATTAATACACATTAATATTTTATTTTCCCTAAGTTTAGACTTAGGGACTCCATTAAAAATATTAATTATTTTAATATCACCTGATCTGTTTAGAATCTGCCTAAACCCTTTATGGGTATTGGAGATCTCATGTGCCCCAACCCTCCACCAAATTTTTTGGCTAGAGCACATCTGATGCTACACCAAATCAACAGCAAGGATCTCATTTGGAAGAAAATCATCCTATAAAAAGCATTCTTCCTTCGTCAAAGAAAGAATCCTCCTAAAAGGATCATCTGCACCAACAAGTTCATCATCACTAAGTTGAAGATTCTATCTTCACAAGTAAGTACCTTTTATTATAATCTAATCTAGTAAAAATGACTTCATGTTTCAAGGAGAACCAAAAGATGGCTAGGGTATCAAACTTCCTTGTATAAGAAGGATAGACACAGTCCTCAAAGTAAATGAAGTCATTGATCATGTCCATGGAAAGGTCTCCAACGCATACGAAGAACAAGCATTATCTGAATACATGGAAAAGGATCTCAAGGCTCAAAAGATTCTTAAGGAGCCTATCAAAGATCCACTCATTCCCTATGTAGCCACCCTAGAGACATCTAAAGAAATATATAATAAGTTGGGAGAACTTTTCTCTAAAAGCACGATAGAAAAGATCATATCACTTATAGATCTAATCTATATAAATTGAAGATATCAAAGAATGAAGGGATATCGTCATGTCTCTTAAAGGCATCTCAAATAAAAGGTCAATTGCAGGATCGAGGAGAGATGGCATCTGATAACGAAATGATCTTCGTTATTCTAAATGCATTGACTGATGAACAAGGTAACCTCATATCTACTAAGAAAGAGGAAGTTATCCCATTCATCAAATTATCATCACTCTGCAAGTCAATGAAGACAGGTTAAAGAAAGAAAGTAACAAAAGCTCAGATAGAAGGGATCAATCAGTGACAAGATGAAAAGGAAAATTTGGAAACTTTGGTACTCCAAAGAAGAAAAAGAAGAACATGGCTAAGGAAAGATGTTATGGTTGTCAAAATCTTGGGCACTATAGAAGAGACTGTCATAAACGTAAGAGGGACAGGGAACAAGACTATACTACTAAGGAAGTGAAAGAACTTGATGTTGATTTTTGGGTAGCATCGGATATGCTCTAGCTCCGAAATTTTGTGGAGGGGCTAGAACACATGAGATCTCCAAGACCGAGAAATCGTTTAATGAAATTCCACCTGGATTGTATTTTATTAGAATTATTTTTATTTTTAATGAGGTTCCTAAGTCTAAACTTAGAAAAATTAAAATATTAATGGGTATTAATGAAAATATGGGTGAGAAGCTTCTAAGAGACGAGGATCAAGTCTAATTTAATCTTAATTGTTGATTACAGATTAGATCACGACCATTGATTTCTAAATAGGAAAAGTATAAAGGAAGGCTTGGGGTAAGTTGGAGAACACACACACACACACAGCAGCGCTTGAGCTAGATCGAAATTCTAGCACGTGGTTTGATGAGAATTTCGAAGTAAGCGTCTAGTGCAGAGAGGGGCAATTCGACATCGAGACTTTCTTCCAAGGTCGAGAATACATAATAGAGAGGCAGAGCAGCACCAGGGAGAGACAACGCAGCTCCAGGAGGGTGACACAGAGGCTGAAGGGTTGACGCAATCACTTAGAGGCAGTGCTGAGGTTCCTGTGAGGCAAATCGGGCATCAGTTCAGTAGATCGATTTCTGAGTCGGGAAGGCTCACTGGGAGGGTGATGCAACTCCTAGAGGAGGTGACGCAGTTCCAGCGCAGAGTTGGGAGCAGCGATCGCTGCACAGCACTAGGGACAGTGCAGTCACCTGTGGGGTTTGTTCATCCAGTTATTGGATTCGCCAAAATATCTGTCTCCGAATACAGGTACTTCTGTCGGATTTATTCTCTGTTGGGTAAGCCGGATTTTGCACCCTAGTTATATTCAAAAATCTGCTTAATAATAAAACCCTCCTGTCTGTTGCACCAGTTTTCCCACACTGGGTTTTTTCGGGGACGTTTAGTCCAAAAATAAGCATGTCCTTTGTGTGGTTGGCTCATTTATTTTTCAGTACTTGATCTATATATTGGTGTAGGTTGCAGTGTATTTGCATTAATATTTTCTAAATATTTCAGAAAATAACTTTTTAAAATGAAGAATACAAGTAGGTAATGCAAATCAATTTACTACAGTATGATTTTTGGTTAGTTAGATTCAGAAATTTTCAGATGGTATCGGAGCGATTGCAGATCAAGGGGGACCGAAGCCATCAGTGGAAGGACAGAGGAAATATGTTCATGAAGGCAGTTTTCCCGAGAGACAGCGCAGTTTCAGGCCAAGAGAGCAGAGGAGGGGTGATGCAGTCACCAAGGGAGGCTCACGCAAAGCCTGCATCAGCTTGATTGGGTGACGTTGTTGTTGCAGAGGGAAGCGCAGTGGTTACTGGGCCAATTCAGAGACAGTTGAGTCTCGTTTTTCTGGTTGTCGCGGCTAGAGGTGCAGCGTGGATTTCATCTGGAGTTACTGGTGGGGCGCTGATTCTGTTGGTGTAGAACAATACCTAGTGGGGCAGAAGCAAAGTAGAGGGAATTAGTTCCTCAGAAGATTTCTTGCGAAGAAATCTAGATCCAGTGTTGAGCAGCAGCAAAGAGAGATCAGAGAGGAGTGGTTCAACAATGGTTGGCAGAAGGACTTCCGTGAAGCAAATAGAAATTTAGAGGGAGCTTGTTCCTTAGAGGATTTCTAGCACCAAAGAAATCCAAATCCGAGTTTTGTTGGGGCAACAACGAAAGAGGGAGAAGAGAACTAGTTCGACATTCATTTGAGCAGAGATGGTCGTTAATGGACCAAGGGATAAAGATAGGTTGGATGGAGCATCCAACTTCGTCCTCGGGAAGGCTAGGATCCTGGCAGTTTTGGATAAAAATCGCATCAAGGAGTATGCCTTGAGGACGGTTGTTGTTCCAGTCGATGTTGATCCTCTCAAGAAGTATGAGGAGGCTCAAGCAAAAGAAAAGTGCATGATCTTGGACATGGTCAAGGATCATGTGATCCCACATATTGCTAAGAAAGACACATCAAGGCAAACGTGGGAGGCCTTGACCACATTGTACAAGGGAAATTCTGTCCAGCGAAAGATGTTGCATGAGAGTCAGCTGAGACAGTTTCAGATCCAGAAGGGAGAAGAAATTGATCCCTTCCTTCTCAGGTTGTAGAGGATCCGTGACCAACTAATTTTCATAGGGTCTAGACTAGATGCTGAATTTATGGTCAGGACTACCCTGAATGCAGTCACTGAAGACTAGGAAACCTTTGTCCAAAGCATCTTGGGCAAGGCTTCTTTTCCCAATTGGGAGGAGATGTGGACAGCTCTTCGACAAGAAGAAATCAGACAATTGACCAAGGCGGCAAACAACAGCAAAGGGGTTAGAATCAAGTAGGAAGAGGAGGATGCGGCTCTCGCATCAACGGAACAGCAAGGATAGCAGAAATGGAAGGACATATCCAAAGTCAGATGCTTCAGATGTGGAGAAATGGGTCATTTTTCCATGCAGTGCCTTCGAAAGAAGGGCAAAGAAGAGAAGTCTAACTCAAAGGTTGCTCCAGGGAAAGTTGACGGAGAGGACTATGATGATTATGCCATGAGTGCTCATGCACCTCTAGAGAAGAGGTGCGGCGATATTTAGCTATAGTCGGGAGGACTACAGAAAAGGGCAGGATCCTTGAGGTGCCCAAACCCTTGGATCACATACAGCTACGGGAGCCCTGAATGACAATAGCAGAATGACAGGAGTCAGTTGATGCGAGGGATGATGGAGCAACAGTGACAGAGCTAGAGTGCCAAAGTCTGAAGCAGCGCAGTGGAATGTTGCAGTAGTGCGGAAGGCACAGCGCAGATACAACAGTAGTGTAGTAGCATTAGACGGTCATCACAGATTAGCAGCAGAGGCAGCTTCAGCGTCAAGGGGCATCCAGATTGACCAGCATGTCAGTTTTTGGGTGGCTTTTCAATTACTTACTTCTCAGCAACTGAGTTGCAATGCAGCATTAGCAGTGGCAGTGCTATGGGCAGCATGATGTAGCATATTGAGAAGGAGTTGTAGTATAGATGCAACAGTGGCAGTGGCAGTGTCATGGGCGGTAGCGTAGTGGATGAAGGGCAACAGGTCGAGCATCAGCAGCACAGAGGACCGATGTCGTGGATCAATGTGATACTTTTGCTGGGAAGTATTGCTAGAGCACATTCCTCGCTAAGAGGGAGTGTTGATTTTTTGGTAGCATCAGATGTGCTCTAGCTCCAAAATTTGTGGAGGGGCTAGAACACATGAGATCTCCAAGACCCAGAAATCGTTTGGTGAAATTCCACCCGGATTGTATTCTATTAAAATAATTAATATTTTTAAAGGGGTTCCTAAGTCTAAACTTAGGAAAATTGAAATATTAATGGGTATTAATAAAAATATGGGTGAAAAGCTTCTAAGAGACTAGGATCAAGTCTAATTTAATCTTAGCCGTTGATTAGAGATTAGATCACGGTCATTGATTTCTCAAAAGGAAAAGTATAAAGGAAGTCTTGGGGTCAATTGGAGAACACACACAGAGACTAGTGGAGACCTAGAGACTAAGATTCTCTAGAGGAAGCCGAGAAGGAGCAGTCTGAAGGATAGAGACCAAGTTTCTCTAGAAGGAGCCGAGGAGAGCAATTCTATATCAAGAAAAAAGTGGAAGAAGGGAAGAGACAGAGTATCAAGGTTAGTGACAAGGTTCTTGGGAGGTTACTAGAGTCAAGGATCTGTGTCATGGTCTTGGTACTTATCAATTGAAGATCTAGAAGAAGAATTTTGATCAGGTTTTCCTCTCAAGAGGTGAGAGGTTTTGGCCCTGGTTAACAAGCCTACATACTGTGTCACTTGTCTTTTATTGTAAATAAGGTAATTGCCTTCATGAGAAGAACACATTAATAGGCTAACAAAGAAAGGAATATAGGTTAAGAAATAAAGGTATTTCACAAGCAATTATCAAGCAAAGAAATTTGTTAACTCTGAATGCCCTCGATTTCTCAACATTGTTCACAATTCTTGAGCAGATCAATAGGCTTTGTACAACATCAATTCCAATGCTTTGACTTGTGATGTCTTCTTTATAATTCTTGAGCATTTAGCAAGCCCTTTTTTTTAAACAAGGAAAATATAGAAGAAATGTTATTAGCATCTTAATACAAATACACCTTAGGTAATAAAATGCAGCCAAATATAAAAAGACAACACAAGGAGTGAGATACATATCTTTGGAAAGTGGTGAGGGCTCCCTTTCAATCCAATCTCGAGGGATGCCAATAGCTTTACCAAAACAATTCAAAAATGTTTTTCCAAAACATGTTAAACCTAGAAATCATAACATAAAGGAAAGTAATTCAAAATGTGGAGTAGAAGGATATACAAGGGATAGAGTCACTAAGAGTTTCTAGCAAATAGGTCTTTGACTTCGGATCCTTCCATCTTGTTCTTCTTTGGTGAAACTCCTTGATTTCTATGTAGACTTCTTCATGTTTCCTTTTACTAGATCGAAGACTTTATTCTTTTCGGGGATGAGATATATCCTCTTCTTCCAAGCATTATAATTCGATGCTCCTTCTAATTTGTTCTCTCCTTTTTAGACATTGTCCTTAAAGATAGTAAGCTTATTTCCTTATAATGTCTCCTTATATGATCCTTTGATCAACTCCTTGAGGTTCTTTAGATTCCTTTCAATATTCCTTAGATTGCTTTGATTCCTTTCTCCAACATCAATGATGGTGATCTCAGGCCTCTAACAACATAGATTTTGTTGTCTCCCAATTCCACTACATGAGAAGATGGTTCCTTTGATAGAGTGTGAAGTTGTTTACTCCTGTGTCATATGCCTTGATGCTCCACTGTCAATAATCCATGCATTATCATCATTAACTGAACCTGTAAGTGCAGCTAAGAACCCTTGACTTTTGACCTTGTTGAATAAGTAGTAGAAGATCTTCTTGATCTAGCTTCCTGCAATATTGAATCCCATTCTCATGTAACTTATCATAGAGGGAGTAACCATTTCCTTCAAGCCAACAAAGTGATCTTCAATCTTCCTTGACCTTAGCTCTAATACCATGTTGAGAAATCAATGCTAGTAGAGTTAGGGTTAGATTTCTCTTTCTTGATAATTACTTGTGAATTATGTTGGCTTCTTTTACTTCTTTGTTATATTATGTTTCATCAAGAAATTACCAAATTATGTGTATATGAAGATCACAAAAACACAAGACACAAGATGCAGCCACTCTGACAGGGAAAAACCCCTATCTTGGGGAAAACCCAGTCATATTCTCTTCCTTCAATAGTTTTCTTGAGACTCTTCAACCTAGCCACAAACCTCCTCCAACCACCAAGTCAGCATCTTTGACCCAGAACTTCAACCTTGAAGCAGCTGTACTTCGACCCAGCAAATTGTTGAAGTTTCTAAGTTTACTTAGTTAAGAAACCCTTCATGCACTTTTTCTGATTTATTCCTACCTACTTGTTATTTTTCTTTAACAAGTTATTTACAAAGTAAATACTAAAAATAAACACCAGTGCATGCTCAACATATTACAGATCGGCAACTAAAAGAAACAAGAAAAAGCACACCACATGACACCATTATTTTTGGACCAATGTCCCCAGAAAAACCCAATGCGGGGAAACCGGTGTAGCTATCTGAGGGTTTTCTTATTAAGCAATATCAAAGTACAATCTGGGTGTCGTAACTGGCTTACCCAACAAAGAATTTCCTTAGCAGCTATACCTCATAGTTCAAGAGAAATCTCCTAGCTAAAACCCTGGAAAACCCTTTCAGCAGCTCCTCAACACAAAGTTGCTCCTGCAACCCCAGCGTCTGCCCAACCTGGACTCTGTCAGCCCCTTCTGGTGCTCTGCACAGCACATGGAGCCTCTACATGGCCCTACATGAGCCCTTGTTGGCTCTGCGCCACCCTCCTTGGTTGTTGTGCTGCTCTCCCAGCACAATCTCTGCCTTCTTTATTCCTCTGTACTTAATGCCCCTCAGTTGCTCTCCCGGTCACTGATTCTATCTCTCTTAGCAAACCCCGCTTTAGAGAATAGAATGACTGATCATCTGGTGTACACTCCAAGTGACCCTCAAGCCTCCTCTTATACTTTTCCTGTTGACGATTCAACGGTCGAGATTAAGTCCCTAATCAATGGCGAAGATTAGATCTGGCTTGATCCATGTCTTTTGGACCACTCTAACACAGATTCATATTAATACTCATTAATATTTTATTTTCCCTAAGTTTAAACTTAGGGACTCCATTAAAAATATTAATTATTTTAATATCTCTTGATCTGTTTAGAATTTGCCCAAACCCTTTTTGGGTATTAGAGATCTCATGTGCCCCAACCTCTCCACCAAATTTCGTGACTAGAGCACATCCAATGCTACCCCAAATCAACACTCCCTCTTAGCGAGGATTGTGCTCTAACAATACTCCTCACTAAGTATTACTCTGATCATCTGGCATCGATACCTGTGCTGATGCTAGGCCTTCCTGTCCAACATCCTCTGCATTGTTGCCTCCTATACTGCTGCTCATGGTTCTACCATTGTTGCATCTGTACGATAGCTCCCTCTGCATCCGTGTTGCTGCTAGTCCTTTATCCCAGCACTACATCCGCAATAGACCTCCTCTCATCATGTTGCATCATGTTGCCCACTGTTGCACTGCAACTCAATTACTGAGAAGTAACTGATCTCCCAACTAACCTCCTTGTTGGGCTAGAAACACCCACTGATGCTGAAGCTCCCTCTGTCGCTGACAAGTGCTCCCTCTCTCTGACCTCTACGCTGCTGCAACAACTCCCTGCATCTCGCATTGTTGCACACCTCGTCGTGCCTTCCTGCACTGGTGCAACACTCCTGTGCCTCTCGCACTGCTGCAGCCTGATAACTCTATGCTGTCTCGGGACTCCTACACTGTAGCTTTCTCTGTCGCTCCATCCACATCCGTCTCTACCCACCCAGCCAGTCCTGCTACTCCTCGTCGAGGCTCCCGTAGCAAGCTCTAATCCAAGAGGCTGAGTACCTCGAGGATCCTGCCCCTCATCGCCTGTAGTCCGCCTGACTACAACTCAATGTCTCCCCACTTCCACTGAAGCGATGTGTGTGCACTCATGGCACAGTCATTGTCTGTCAAAACTTCCTTCTCTGCTCGTGCTAGCACTGCCTTAGCCTCGAAAGACTCTCCCTTACTCTTCTTCCTTGGGCACTAAGTCGCATAATGACCCATGTCCCCACAATGGAAGCACTTGATCCTGGAGAGATCTTTCTTCTTCCGCTTCCCCTGCTTTCCCTCAAATGCTAGGGCCACATCCTCCTCCTCCTGCTTGACTTTGATCCCTTTACTGTTGCTACCTGTATTTGACTGTCGTTTGATCTCTTCCCGGCGAAGAGCTGCCCACATCTCGTCCCAAGGTAAGAGAGTCCCTCTACCCAGGATGCTCTAGAGCCTAGACAAACACTTCCCACTCTTCCGAGACAGCATTCAGGGTTGTCCTCACCATAAGCTCCTAATCCGATGTTGCTCCTATAGCAGTCAACTGATCTCGAATCTCATTCAGTCCTCCGAGGAAGGAGTCAATCGATTGACCCTTCATCTGATACTACCTCATCTAGTTCTCCAGCAACATTCTTCTCTGCACAAAAGTATGCTGGTACAAGTTCTTGAGAGCCTCCCACATCTCAACTGTTGTTTCCTTCTCAACTATATGTCGTACCACTTGATCCTAGACCCCGTTAAGGATAATGCACTTGGCCCTCGCCATCGCCTCTTCGTACTTGTCGTTGTCATTGGGGTCGATTGGGATAGCTATAACCTTCAAGGCGAAGTTCTTGACACAATTCCTATCAAACATTGATAAGATTTTGGCCTTACAGACTGTGAAGTTCAATGCTCCCTCCAGTATATCCTAGTCTCTTACCCCGTGTACTGCCATGATGCTCCTCTACTTCCCTCCTAGAAGTTCTCTGTTCGACTCCTCTGAGTCTCTACTTCCCGTCTGGAAGTTCTCTTCTGGACTCCCTCTGAGTCCCTGATTCCCCTCCTGGAAATCGTTTGTCGCTTGTCGAGATGCCCCCTACCCTGATCGTCTTGTGCAACTACACTGCTAATCCGGGTTCCTCAGCTAGAAACCCTCGGTAACAACTCCTCTGGCCTTGCTCTGTCAGGTACTATTTTGACTACAGTACCTAACCAACTCCACTCTGCAATATTCCTGCAGCCTTCTAGACCCCAGCAACTGCCTCCCTGTGAATTGCGTCAACCCCTCTCTACCTCACGTTGCCTCTGTGTCACCCTAGATGGGTCTGCGTCAGCCCATCTCTACCTCACGTTGCCTCTACGTCACCCTGGATAGGTCTGCGACAACCCTGGGATGCCCTACATCAGCCCTCTGGCCCTTTGCATCAGCAACACTGGCCTCTCTGAGGCTCTGCGCAATTCCCGACTTCATTTGCGTGGCTCTGGCTGGATCCACATCACACTTCCTTGGCTTCTGCACCGCTAGAAATAGCTTTTGTCACCTCGAGACAGCTATTTTCTGTTGCTATTGCTTCGCTCAACCAATGTCTTTTAGTCCTCCTGTGGTCTACAAGAACGCTCGATACCATGTTGAAGTTTCTAAGTTTACTTAGTTTAGAAACCCTTCATGCACTTTTCCTGATTTATTCCTACCTACTTGTTATTTTTCTTTAACAATTTATTTACAAAGTAAACAATAAAAATAAACACCAATGCATGCTCAACATATTACAGATCAGCGACTAAAAGAAACAAGAACAAACACACCACATGACACCATTATTTTTGGACCAATGTCCTCGGAAAAACCCAATGCGGGAAAACCGGTGCAGCCATCGGAGGGTTTTCTTATTAAGCAATATAAGAGTACAATCTGGGTGTCGTAACTAGCCTACCCAACAGAGAATTTCCTTAGCAGCTATACCTCACAGTTTGAGAGAAATCTCCTGGCTGAAACCCCTGAAAATCCTTCCGGCAGCTCCTCAGCACAAAACTGCTCTTGCAACCCTAGCGTCTGCCCAATCTGGACTGTGTTAGCCCTTCTCTCTCTCAAGTTGGCCCTGTGTCAGCCTTTCTTGGCCTGCGTCAGCTCTGGGAGCCTCTGCGTTAGCTACGCTAGCCCTTCTGGTGCTCTACAGAACACTTGACTGCCTCTACATGGCACTGCGTGAGCCCTTGCTGGCTCTGCGGCACCCTCCTTGGCTGCTGCGCTGCTCTCCCAGCACAATCTTTGCTTCTCTGTTCCTCTGTACTCAAATCCCCTCAGTTGCTCTCCCGATCACTGATTCTATCTCTCTTAGCATACCCTGCTCTAGAGAATAGAATGATTGATCATCTAGTGTACACTCCAAGTGACCCTCAAGCCTCCTCTTATACTTTTCCGGTTGACGATTCAACGATCGAGATTAAGTCCCTAATCAACGACTAAGATTAGATCTGACTTAATCCATGTCTTTTGGACCACTCTAACACAGATTCATGTTAATACTCATTACTATTTTATTTTCCCTAAGTTTAAACTTAGGGACTCTATCTGTTTAGAATTTGCCCAAACCCTTTCTAGGTATTGGAGATCTCATGTGCCCCAACCTCTCCACCAAATTTCGTGGCTAGAGCACATCCGATGCTACCCCAAATCAACACAAATGGCAGTAGCAACAACAACAGCAGCTTCGATTTGACAAGAAAAACTTCGATCTCCTAGAGGAACCCACACGAGAGAGAGAGAGAGAAATAGCCCAAAATTTTGATCCTGCCTTCTTCTCACTTCTTCTCGAACTTCGCACTCCTTTTAGCCTTCTTTCCTACTTCGCACTTTTCCAGCTCTTTCTTTTGGATATCAAACTTGTGTGAGAGTGAATGAATTTTCCAAATGAATTCGATCTACTTGTATATATAGGCTTGAGGTGAGGTCAAATTGCCCTGTTTGAGGCCAACTTGGTGTGGAGGTGTCAAATACCTAATTTGATTCAATAATAAATATTTTTACATGATTCAAATTTAGCCCAAGAAAAGTCTCATAAAACGTACAATGACTCTAATGACTCAATATAAATCCTAGGAGTCCACAATGGGGACTTTGAGTAATAAAAGATGACCCAAGCATGAAACGCATTATTTAATAAGTAATTGTAATAATAATAAAAAAATTCTTTTCCATTATTTTGATAATGACTCAAATATATTTATGAAGACCAAACATAGTTACATTCTTCAACAGACCCTCGGTCGGTTCCCAATCCGAGTAAGAGTTCTAAAACTATGGTCAGCACATTATATTAGCACGTGGGAAAAAGTCAAAACATGATCTCTACCCTTTCATTATGGCCATCACCCCAATTCCTAGGGCCCCATGAGTGCGCACATATCATTAAGAAACCCATGCACATCCTAACCCTTGGTGGGCAATGAATTGCCCCACCTTAAGGGGCTAATAACTACTCATACAATACACAACACGCTCTCATCTCCTAGAGTCCTGAACAGTAAAACCCCTTCACGAACTTCCTATAGTAGGTACAAATGCCCAAAAATGCCTATAGCTTTGTCATACTCCTGGGTGTAGGCCAGTCCAAAATGGCCTTGATCTTCTCTTGGTGCACCCTCACCCCATCTTCTCCAATAATGTGCCCCAAATAGAGCATCTCTGTGAGCCCAAAATCACACTTGGACAGCTTCACGTAGAACTGTTGTCCCTCCAAGATCTTGAGCACCTCCTCCGAATGTTGCAAGTGCTCCTCCCATGCCCTGCTGTAGATCAATATGTCATCAAAGACAACAAGGACATAGCGCCTCAGCTGCCCACGAAATACATGGTTCATGCAAGACTGGAATGTGGTTGGTGCATTGGTTAGTGCAAGGGGCATCACCAAAAACTTAAAATGTCCATAATGGCAGTGAAAAGTTGTCTTGGGGATATCCTGCTCACGCACCCTGATCTGGTGAAACCCCAAATGCAGGTCTATCTTAGAGAAGTACTTGGCTCCTCTAAGCTCATCCATCAACACGTCAATCCAAGGAATGGGGTACTGATTCTTCAGAGTCTTCTTATTGAGGGCCCACTAATCAATCCACATCCTCAGTGTGTCATCTTTCTTCTTCACCAGGACAACTAATGAAGCAAAAGGGCTAGAATTGGGCTTGATATGCCCCAATGCCAACAACTCATGAATGGCCCGCTCGATCTCATCCTAATAGACCTTGGGATGTCTATAAGGGGTTGTAATGACCGCCTGCACCCCTGGCTCTAGCTCAATGGTGTGCTCAAATCCTCTGTCAGGTAGTTGTCTTAGTGGGATGTCTCAAAACACTGCTAGGTACCTGTCCAAGATAGCCTGAATATCCAGGTGAGGTGGTTTGAACTTGTTGACCCTGCCGCCTACACCTACCTACAAGTCAGTGAGAAGAGCCTTCAACCCCACAAGGTGTGGTTGGTGGCAAGGAACTCAGAGAAGGGGTTGTCACATTAATCCTGACTCTCTCTGTTTGAGTTATCTCCTAGGTTAGCTAAGGTGGGTGGTCCCTAATGAAAAGTTAAATTAAAAAGAATGTGAGTTTCTAGGAGAATTGTTAGAATTAAAAAGATATCTCCTAGGTTAGCTAAGGTGGGTGGTTCCTAACGAAAAGTTAATTTAAAAAGAATGTGAGTTTCTAGGAGAATTGTTAGAGTTAAAAAGATTATCTCTTTAAGATTTATAAGCAAAAATTGATATGAGCAATAACCATCATAAGATAAGCATCAAATGCATAAACAACCAGTGCCTTCCAAGTATTTGCTCTTTAAGAAATGAAATTGCATTTTGCTTAAAATGAAGTGAAATGCTTTCAAAATGGAAAGTCAAAATAAACCTGAAAAGTGAAACACTAAATTGTTAACTCAAGATATTATAAATGCTTTCAAGGTGAATAAGTCTACAAATCAAAGCATGGAAACTATATTGCTCAAAATGATACAAAAGTAACTCAAATGTTAGACCAAGATGACAACAAAGTATGTTACAAAAATAATCTACAAAAGGCTAGGCCAAAGAGTACGAGCGAGCTCTCATCTTTGACTAGACATGACTTAGATCTTTGAAATAGCCAGATATTGATAAATGAAGTACAATACTTAAAAAATAAATTTTTCTAGGTTTGATATTTTGATGCAAGAAATAAAAGCTTTAAGAAACTTGAAAGAATCCCTGAAAGACACAAATAAGATATAGATGAGACTTTGGAATTCAAAACATGCGGGTTCTCCTTGAATATTTTTCAAGAATGGGTTGATTCCTCCGAGAATTTCCCCTCACACTTGAAAAGCTTGACCAAATAATGCTTCATCTACAAAACTTCACCACAAATCATTAAATCGACATGAAATTGAATAAGTGCAGTGGAAAGAATTCCTAGAGATACATTTATTATCCACTAGAAGATTTATTTTCCTAATGCAAATAATTAATTCTTATGCTAATATGAGATAGTTGCACACTAATATAACTTGAAACAAGCATGAAAGAAATAATGACATAAGGAAATAAATAGAAGCATAACAAGAAGTCAAGATTTACCACACATGCAAGGAGAGGAACACCATCACGCTTTACCCCAAAGACTGTTGTATTATATTACAGGTAGTGAATACAATCCCGCAAAGTCTTCTCAAGCATAATAGCTCGTATTAAATGATACAATGTGAGAGCCCATAGCTCTATTATATAGAGAGTTGGGAGCAAATCCCAATGAAGAATGACAATGACAAATGGCATTGGAGCCAATCCCAATGTAGAAGTGATACAAGTGGCATGAGGTGACAATCCCAAAGAGAAATACCAAGAGCTCCAATGCCAAGTGTAAAAGTCGAATTCTGGCAAGTGGACATCATTTTCTTCTTCCCTCACAAGTGTATACGGGTGGTAACCCATGTGGGGACAATTTGCCACAAAAATATCCACCAAATATTTTCCCAAATCCTCTCAAATGTGCATTAACTTCACAAATTCGAATTTCAAAGTAAGCAGCTTTCTCCTTTAATGCCAGAAATTTGATTTTATTTGAGCACATGTCATTTCCTTGATTTTAGGAGTCCACATCACCTTGGGACTTCACTTTAACTCCCACATAATTTTCCATCTCATTTCCACAACATTTAGCATGTGTGAATATTTATTTTTCTCCATTTATTTAATTTCTAGCTTAATTAATTGCCAGATTTTCCACTAAACTTAGGAAAAGTGGGTTTTGAGGGACCAAAACACATTATTAACCCCTCAAAGTGTGTCATTGTAGAAAGTTGAGGTTGAGAGGTGTAATTTTGATTACTCATACCCCATACAACTTCTCTAAACTACACCTATTACAATTTAAATATAATTTTATTTGCAATTTTTGACCTGCGGAAAATCTTAAAAATTAAAAAATAACTACCTAGACCTAACCAAATTCCATGAAAGTTTTTGTGTGATCTAGTATGATAATATGCATCGACTCTAGACACTAAGATGTGTTAGGGGCTCAACCTTCAAACTGTCACCCCAACTTTGAGGTAAAACGTGAGTGAAAAACCCAGAAATTTATCCTATGAAAAAGAAGGAATAACTAACCAGATCAAAAAAAACACTCCAAGGTGTACTCGTTTGTTGATTGAATCCCGACTCCCAACATCCTAGGCCTGTTACAGATTCAAAAACTCATCATTACTAGTATCACTTATTACAATTCCCCGCAGGGTGTGGAATCTGGGTACAAGAATGATGAGAAGATAGAAGTTGAGTTAAAAAACTTTGTTGATTGATGATATCTGATGGTACAAGTGTCCTCTGGATCATCCTTAGGCATGGAGTCTTCATATAATCATCAGGTATCACTCCAGTGGTCAACAGGGCTGACCCCCAATTTCAGAAATCCTCAACTCCACTGCCCACTCAAAGTCCCCATGTCTCAAATCGGCCTCCATCTGATGTGCCGAGATTGTCTATGGTGGGTATGAGTGCATGCCCCGCAAGACAACCAACTTCCCATCTGACCCCACGAACTCCATCTCCAGCTTCCGCCAATCGGTAGTCACTCGCCCTAGAGAGTAGAGCCACTGGACACCCATCACCACATTGGTGTCCGATACATCCACCACGAAGAAATGATTAGTCACTAAGTAGTTCAGCATGGTTACTGTTAAAGCGAGGACATATCAGGCACACTGCACGGTCCTATCCCCAAGAACAAGAACTAAAAATCCCTCAAAATCCTCTGTTGTAATGCCTTACCTCTGAACCGTTTGTGCATCAATGAAGTTGTGGGTGGCTCCATTATCTATCAAAACTGAGCAGTGTTGCCCCCGCAATATGCCTCGAATCCTCAGGGTCAAAAATTTGGGCACACAATGCATTGAAGATAGCACACCCCCAGTTGGTGTGAAAGGTGCTCACCCAAGTGGTGGTGGTGTAGGTGGTTACCTCATTGCATGTGTATCATGGTCACCCCCATCAACCTCAACTCCACATCATCCTTTTGGTCGCTATTAGAGAAGACCTCAATATTATGGGTTTTGCCAATCGTACATCTATGACCCGGTGCCCAAGGTTCCTGACAAGTGAAGATAGTTTCCTCCATCTAAGGTTTCTCCTAGTCTCCTCATCCAACTGTCCACGCCTCATCTAAGGTTTCTCCTAGTCTCCTCATCCAACTGTCCACGCCTCTGGTTAGCTCTTGGTGGTGGAGCCCTGATGTCACAACCCCTAGGAAAGAAAGGAGCTCGTGGTGGGATCAATGCCCTGGTCTTTGGGATTACGTCTTGTAAATCTCAGGTACAAGTCACAGTCTCTAGCAGTGTTAGAGATCTCACCAACCCGCGTAAAGGCTCAAGAAACCCCTCAACAAAAGTGTAAACCCTCCTAGCCTCTGACAAATCCAGCACCATCACAGACACCCTCAACAACTCTGATATGTATTGCTCAGGGTTGTCAGTCTGTTTGAGTTGTGTGAGCTCTCTAAAGTGGGCCTCTGGGTCCTTTCGGTCAAAATGATCTATCACCCTCCATGTGAAGTCCTCATAAGAAGTTATGCTTGCATGCCCAAGCTTAGTCAACCCATGAAACTATTGAAGGAAATGTAACTAGGTTTGGTCTTCATAAATGTACTTTTGTTAAAATTGGCAACTAGGGCCAAACTCCACATGGGTCATCTTATTTATGACAGCTGATATTTTTCTTGGATTCCTCTCTCCTAGAGGTGTAGGATTGATCTAAAGACTATCCGATTCTGACATGTACAAATGAAGTTATGAATTTATTTTGACTATGGTCAAATTGTCAAGGTCGGCCAACAAACTTATGTAGGCTCAGAAGCCCAATAGTCACGTCTATTCATCCTCAACGTTTGCTACAAATACATGATGCCTTAGCCTCATTTGGACACACTCATCCTCACACATCTCTCTCTCTCCTCATCTGATTGGGTACGCATTTTCTAGGTAGCTTTCTCTCCCACACGTGAAAGAAAGGATGGCGAAATTCTGTTTTGGGCGTTGACCAAATTTCAGGGAGTGTTTTGACCAGCGTTGACCTGTTTGACTGCGTTTTTGGGTGAGATCCTTCTGTTTGGGCAGGCCTCATTTCTGGGCACAAAAATTGAGGTCAGACGTTGAACTTTGACCAGCGTTGACAGCAACTAGGGTTGACCGCAGGGTTGGTTGTTTGACCAAGTTTGACTAGACTGTTTTGAGTTGTTTTGAAGGCCGATTAATCTTGTTGTTTGAGACCGAAGTTGACTAAAGTTGACCATTTTGTTGAGGGTCAAATTTGCCTTGTTGACCAACGTTGACTTTTCTGGTTAGGGTTCTTTTACTGCTGTTACAAAATATCAGATTTGTAAATTGTACTATCTCTCTCTGCTGAACTCTTGAAGAATAAAAGAAGAATTGATCAAGGGTTTCCCCACATTGAGATTTGTCCCTCGCTGGTGCCACATCTTCTGTCCTCTTGTCTTAACTTGTCTTCCACTGTTTATGTTTATGTTCTATCTCCATTTTACTATCATGTTGATGTGATTGCTAAACTGGATATTGATGTTGAGCTAATAAAGAAATTGAAGTAAAATCGCTCTACAGCATAGAATTTCTAGTTGGTCAAAGGGAAGTTGAAATAAGTCATGATGTCACCTTCGATGACGATATGGCCCTCAAAAAGATCAACAACCTTCCTATCCCAAGGAAGAACAAAAAAGATGACATCGGAAAATAGGGTGCAAAAGAAGATGAAACGATGCCTGATGTTGATGAACCTATGGATCCTATAAATCCTTCTCCTCATGAGCCTTCCTCCTCCAAAAGGAGACCCTCATGGCTTAGGGAGACTCTCGAAGATGCCGAGAGACATATTGCACCAAGGGGAACTTTCTATGAAAGCAAGAAGCCGAACAGGTATCAAGGATACTTCACTGCCATGAGCACTATCATTCAAAATGAGCCTTCATCATTTGAAGAAGTCGTGAAGCAACAAGTATGGAAGGATGCTATGAATGAAGAATACGAGTCAATTATGAAGAAAGATGTCTGGCATGTGGTCCCTAGATCCCAAGACAAATTGGTTGTCACCTCTAAGTGGCTCTACAAAATCAAGCATGGAGTTGATGGAAGCGCAGAAAAGTTCAAGGCTCTCTTTGTTGCTCGAGGCTTCTCTCAAAAGGAAGGTGTAGATTACAATGAGATATTTGCACCTGTTGCCTGATACACCACCATCTGCTCGATCATAGCCCTTGCTGCCTCGCAAGGATGGAACCTACATCAGACGGCTGTCAAGACCGCTTTCTTGCATGGTTCGATCAAAGAGGAAATCTACGTGGAACAACCCGAGGGGTTTGAGGTTCATGACCGGGAATCTCATGTATGCAGGTTGAAGAAAGCTCTCTATGGTTTGAAGCAAGCACCCCGGGCTTGGTATGATAGGATTGATAGTTATTTGATGAAGTTGAGATTCACTAGAAGTGAAGTCGATCTGAACCTTTACTTTCAGATTGAAAATGATAAACATCTCATTCTGGTACTTTATGTAGACGACCTCTTTCTGATAGGTGCAGAGCCTCTCATTCACAAATGTAAGAGGGAGTTGGCTTCTGAATTTGAGATGAAGGACCTAGGACAGATGCACTACTTCCTAGGGTTGGAGGTCTAGCAAAAGCCAGGTGAAATTTTCCTATCTCAAGGAAAATATGTTGTGAAGATATTGGAAAGATTTGGGATAGTACACTGCAAGCCTGTGACTACCCCGATGGAACTTAACTTTAAGAAGTTATGTGGTAGTGCTGTTGGACCTGAACTGGGAAATGCTTTTGAGTATTGTCAACTCATAGGAGCATTGATGTTCTTGGTGAACTCCCGTCCGAACATATGTTTTGCAGTTAACACATTGAGCCAATACATGGTTGAGGTTCATCATATACATTAGATTGCTGCCAAGAATATTCTGAGATATCTTTGGGGCACAATCACTCATGGACTGAGATACACTGCTGGAAATGTGAGATTGCATGGTTATTCTGACGTTGATTGGGCTGGCAGTGTGGTGGATCGCAAGAGCACTTCTGGATGTTGTTTTTCTTTGGGTTCTGCTTCAATATCCTAGATGAGCAGAAAGCAAAAATCAATTGCCTTGAGCATCGCCGAGGCCAAATACATAGCTGTTAGTATGGCCTCCTATGAAGTTGTCTAGTTGAGGAAGCTCTTCAGTGAGTTGTTTGGACATGTGTTGGAAACTTGGATATCACCGTGATCCTCTGCGACAACCAAAGTGGGATCCGATTATCAGAGAATCCTGTGTTTCATGATCGCTCCAAGCATATACATATCAAGTACCACTTTATCCAGGATATGGTACAACGAGGAGCAATAAGGCTCCATCACATTAGGACTGATGAGCAGGTCCCTAATATTCTGACAAAGCCCCTGGGGAAGGTCAAGTTCTTGGCCTTCCGAGAAACTTGGAGTGGTCAAGAGACCCTCTTATGAGGGTCCTGTATGATATGGACATTGAGCTCTGGGAGCTCCGGGGGGGCTTGGGGTACTTCTTGGAGCGATGAGCAACCATAGAGTGAGTGGTTCAGCCTTCCCCTAGTGGTTTGTTGTGTACAAGGTGAGTGGTTTAGTCTTCCCTTAGTGGTTTGTTGTGTACAGGGTAAGTGGCTCAGCCTTCCCCTATGATACCCCTTGGCAACATGTAGGCAGGATGAGTGGTTCATCCCTCTCTTGTTCAGACATCCTACCTATGCAGTCTGGGACTCATGGGAAGTACCTCTCATTTGGCCAATGAGTAGGGAAATGAGGATAGGGACCATAGTACTACCGATGGACGCATCATGTACTACCGTACTCCCTATGCTAGGATGACCGATATTGATCTAGGATCAATGGGAACTGACTTCGTGTCAATAAGAGTGGTATGAGACACTCTCTTTTGATTGGGACTAACTTCGGGTCAGTAAGAATGGTATGAGACACTCTTTTTTGATTGGGATTGACTTTGGGTCAGTAGAGAATGGTATGATACATTCTCGATCACTTCTTCTTCTTCGTAGTTCATGAAAGTAGAGCAGAGCAAAGTAGTGCATTGATGGCAAAGATAGTACAGATTGGCAGATGGATTAGTAGATGGAGTTCTCCCTAGTTGAGAGGGAGTGTTAAAATTGGCAACTAGGGCCAAACTCCACATGGGTCATCTTATTAATGACAGCTGATATTTTTCTTGGATTCCTCTCTCCGAGAGGTGTAGGATTGATCTAAAGATCATCTAATTCCGACATGTACAAATGAAGTTATGAATTTATTTTGATTATGGTCAAATTATCCAGTTCGGCCAACAAACTTATGTAGGCTCAGAAGCCAAACAATCACGTCTATTCATCCTCAACGTTTGCTATAAATACATGATGCCTTAGCCTCATTTGGACGCACTCATCCTCACACATCTCTCTCTCTCCTCATCTGATTGGGTATGCATTTTCTGGGCGAAGGAAAGGAGGACGAAATTCTGTTTTGGGTGTTGACCAAATTTCAAGAAGTGTTTTGACCAGCGTTGACCAGCAACATTGACTTGTTTGACTGCGTTTTTGGGTGAGATACTTCTGTTTCGGCAAGCCACATTTCTGGGCACAAAATCGAGGTCAAATGTTGACTTTGACCAGCATTGACTACAGCAAGGGCTAACCGCAGCGTTGGCTGTTTGACCAAGTTTGACTGGACTGTTTTGGGTTGTTTTGAGGGTTGATTCATCTTGTTGTTTGGAGGCCGAAGTTGACTAAAGTTGACCATTTTGTTGAGGGTCAAATCTGCCCTATTGACCAACGTTGACTTTTCGGGTTAGGGCTCTTTTACCGTTGTTACAAAATATCATATTTGTAAATTGTATTCTCTCTCTCTGCTGAACTACTGAAGAATAAAAGAAGAATTGATAAAGGGTTCCCCCACATTGGGGTTTGTCCCTGGCTAGTGCCACATCTTGTGTCCTCTTGTCTTGGCTTGTCTTTTGCTGTTTATGTTTATGTTCTATCTGCATTTTACTATCATGTTGATGTGACTGCTAATTTAGATATCGATATTGGGCTAATAAAGAAATTGAAGTAAAATTGCTCTAAAACATAGAACATACCATTGTTGCCTAAAATTAACAACTTTTGATATTTGTATTTATTCAAGAAAAGAAATATTATTTTTATAATATATGTGAATGAGTTTCTTGCTCATTGAAATAGGTCTAGCACAAGTTAAAGTGCTATAGGTGCCTCAAGTAGTCAATAGAAAATGTTGAAGACCTTAAGGCCATGTTGCATCATGTATATGTTTGTATAGAAGTCAAAGAATACTCCTCCAAGCAAAGTGAAGTCTCCTCCTAAGCAAAGGAACCATCAAAGAGTCTCCAAGCATGTGACACCACCAAAGAAGCCATCCAAAGTAAGAATAACAAGTTGGCCTGAAAACAACCTATAAATCGGCCTTCTAGTCGGCCTAAAAGGAGGGACAGTCCTCTATATATACAGGTTGTCCACTCCATTACAACGTCAACCAAGGAGCTTTGGAATCTGTGAAGAAAAGAGGTAAGAGAAAGGGTAACGAAGGCCAAAGAAGGGGCCTCCTAGTGCAGCGAAGGAAGGAGGAGAAAAACCGAACTGAAGAGGATTGTTTCTAGGGCTAGAAACAGTCACACATGCGAAGAAAAGGTGGTTAAGTCTACGGGTATGATAGTAAGGACAAACAGTCCATTAAATAGTGTTGTTTGGGCTTGAAACTAGGCCTACAAGGCCTCCCAAGTAAAGTGAAGAAACCTATCTCTCTAGTGAAGGAAAAGGACCCTAATTCTCTAGGATACCTCTCACACGTGTGAGAATTACGACTGCAGTGTTGTCACAGGGGGTATCCAGTGGTGTACAGGGATAGGTTGCGGCATATAGTGGCATGTCAAGGACTGCAGTGGTACTTGGTGGTATGCAGTGACACATGATGTGTCACAACGGGCTCTTGGAGCGTTTCCAACAAGGAGACTTATGGACAGGGACAATAGGTGTACCATTAGACGCAACTCACCTAGGATCGATGAGGACATTGTTGAGCATCTGGGGACACCATGTTTAATGGAGGCAGGGCCTCGAGGAAGCTATTAGCAGATCCGAGGCAAAGAGAGGGTCGTCCATATGATTACTCTTGAGCATTCCAGCAGACTCTTGACCTTACTCTTTGGGACATACCCACCCATCATCCTCCAATGTTGCTTACAGTCGCAGAGAGTTTGGTTGTTTCCCTTTGACACTCTCCATTCAAGCAGCAAGGCATGGGAGACTCACCATAGGCAGTTGGATGAGACACCGCATGTCATGGGTCGAGAGGAGACTCTCCAATTGAGACACTTGGTAGGTGCACAAATTGACAGTTACATGCTTAGGGATGGCATGGATGATTGTCGAGGTAGCATATGTTCCACCCCTAGGCTCACACTTAGGGAGATGACTGTGAGGGAGTTACATGGTGCTTTTTCAATTGGACATCTTGAGGTGTTAGGTGAGCATGAGGTGCGGAGGACGGTAGTCCTTGTTAGCAAGATGATGCCTCGGATTTTGGCAGTACCCGGGTACATCATCAGGAGCTGGGATAGCAGATCTCATTGTGTGATTTGGCAGGGACAAAGCAGCTGGATATTTGCGGCACGGGATTTTGATGCTCGGTGACTACCTATTGGATACCTACAGGAGGCAGAGACGGGGCACAGAGGGGTCCCAACAGCTAGCAGCATATCACAGCGACAGACAAAGAGCATTGGGGGTTGTGGACCTCCAGTATGGTTATGGGATCCAGGGATCCCGTGGATTGATGGGATACTCCACTCCTCAGTGAGCATGGTTGGAATAACAAGCAGACTGATTCATTCATAGGCAGACACATGGGAGATCACTGAAGCCCTCACCATAGGACAGGGCAGATTGTTGCTCAAGATTTGGGCTAGCCATGGAGTGATAGGCGCTGGCACTGTTGAGTCACTTTGGCAAGATTGGCCTAGCCTTGATCATCACATAGATTATGGCCAAGAGTTATGGGAGAGGAGGCTCTGGTACGAGCATGCTAGGCAGTCATTCATGACAAGAGTGCCACGATGTCAGCAGGATAGGTTCCTTCTGCGACGGGCAAGGGATTCTGGCATAACAGGGTTGAGCAGTGCAACTAACCGTAGAGGAGAGTTGGTTTCTATAGGGGAGGGTCATCCAACTCTTCCATTTGGTTTTAGTGATTCATTGATGTTGTGGGGAATTTCACTGGTGTGGCAAGGTGATTGACAGGAGGAGATCAGGGGAGGCTAGGGTAGGCAAGGGTTCAATTTCACTAGGATTGGATTGCATCTTCAGGATTTTACTCTTGTAGTGCATGAGATGGACTACTCAGTAGGGAAATTTCATGGGGAGTGGGCAGATTCCTACATTATCATGGTGCTCTCCTTACTGCTAGTATGCAGAGGGCTTTTGGTGCCTGAATCTGGTTGGATAGCGAGTGAAGCAAGGTGTGATTCACATTGATTAGGATGGCTTGCAACCCTGGTATCAAGGGATTCCTTCATGTTGGGACAGTGCTGAGATTGGGAATGACTCAATGGCACATTTGGGACCTTGGTATTATTGATGATTACATTGGTGATCAATAGTCAGAGAGGGCACTTGTTCAGGCATTGCTTGAGGACAAGCAATTTTTGGCGGGGAGGACTGTAATGTCCTTTCCTAAATTATTTTGGAACGGGGTTTATTTCTACATTTTGAGGCCAATTTTAGAGGAGATGTGGGCCCATTCGATTTTATTAGGAGACTTAGCAGTTAGAAGTAAGTTATTTTGGTTTTGTTCACACAAAACACTTCCTAAGCCAATAGTTTGAATTGCATGAGAGAGAAAATCGATGGCTTGGTGAGGGACACACGAAGGAGGGAAAATGGAGGGAAAAAGGCTCCACAAAATTTGTAAAAGGAATGCAACACTCCTCATTTCATCATTCTTGGCTTATTGAATTTGATTTTGTTACTCGCATTATTTAGTCGGGTCACTTGTTGTTTAGCAAGTGTTTTCCAAGCAAAGAACTCACCTTTCTTCGGGGGACTTCGAGTGCCACCCTAGAGGGGTTCATCCATTATCATCTAGAGGATATTTGTAGAGAAATTTCCAGCATTTGTATTCAGTTCACCCCAGCAATGTGTATTTCTAGAGGATGCAGTATTGTATCTAGTGTGGCCATCACAACATTCTTCCAAAGGGCTATTGCTTGCCAGGAGAAATAGGGAAAGTATTGGTGGAGTTGATTTCTACCTTTCCAAAGTGTTTGAGAAGGATTTCGCCGGTGCATTGGCAGGCAGTGTACTTCAGCAAATTTGGAGGGCGTAGGGCCTTTTGGGGGTCGATTTTGGAAGGTCAAAACCAAGCCAAACCATTTCTAGGTTTTTCTGGGTTTTTGACAAGGGCCTCAAATATAAATTTGCAGAATTTTCAAAGCAACAAAGGTGGGATTTTCAGCCGTGTCTTTGGAGCAAACAGTTCAGAATTGCTAGGGAGTCGAGACTGCGCAACGCCTTTTGGGGGTCGATTTTGGGAGGTCAAAATCTGGCCAAACCATTTCTGGGTTTTTGTGGGTTTTGTGAGAGAAGTCCATGGCTGAAATCAGAATTTCGAGCCTGAAATCTTAATTCTTATAACAGAGCGAATTGTTAGTTAGCTGGGGAATTTGCACCATTTTGTGGGTTTGACTTTGGTTTAGAGATAGGCCAAACCCTTTATGGGTTTTTCTGGGTCTATCGTGATGAGATTAGAATCAATTTGATGGAATTTTCTGACCAAGTTTGGAGGCTCAAACAGGGGTTTCTTCGAGCCAGGAGTTTGCCGAATTTCTAGGACCAACGCAGAACATTGAGGAGAAGTCTTTCCTTTGCATCCGGGCAGCATTTTTCTCACCTGGGGATTGTCTAGGTTCCTTTGGCAAGCCAGGTGCACACATTCCATACATTTTACTCTCCTTTGATAATAAAATGACCCAATTTGGCACAGTTCTAGTGCAATTTTATGGGTGTTTAATTATTGTATGAATTTTTCTATGTCATATGTGTATTTTGCTTGTTTAGCACTATTATTTTCTTTTTGGGACATTACACTATTATTGCAATATCTCCTTGTAGATGGTTTTTGTTATTATGATGTTTTGAATTCATTTGCTGCAAATTTATATTAATTTAATTTGAATGTATCTAATCATTAAATTTTAACTCCTAGAACTTACTTATCTAGCATATATTAGTTGAGTCTTAGTTATTTTCATAGGGTCCATCCATCTTGGCTCTCTAGGAGGTAGCCTAGAGTCTAGACAGAGGAATTGAGATTTGAGTCACAGCAACTCAACTCAAAATTTGCCCAGAAGGACACACCAAGTGGAGTTAAAGATTTTCTCCATTATATCCCAAGTGTGGATTCAAGCAATGACACATTCCACAACTTTCTGTAGTCTTTTATTGTAACATTTGTAAGCTTTACTTCTTGTTGAATATCCAAGGAAGATTCCCTCATCTACTCTACAATCAAAATTTCTGAATTTATCATCATCTATCGTCACGTAACACTTGCTTTCAAAAATTCTGAAGTACTTAACAAAAGCTATCCTACCTTACAAAGCCTTTCTTTAGCACGTAACCACATGCATTTACGCCAGCCCTTTTAGGGCACTGGATTGTTGCAAAAGCAGTAATAGAAAATACCACAATGGACAACCTTTGTGAATTCTCTTTGTAATTGGGAAACTAACATGGACATCCCATGAAAGAAACATTGGAGATGGGATGTTTGAAGGCCAAAATGAAGCAGATAGAGGAAATTAGTATTTGCTACAACTAATATGCTGATATTGATACCTGTATCCAAGTAAAATTAATTCCAAATTCTTCGTTAAGACTAGTGACAAAGTACAGGTGCTCATATCTATTATGATATGATGTCGTTAGAACATCTACCATGAATACAAGGAAAGATATTAACAAAATCGTTTAATATCTAGCTTCAATGGATCAAATTATAAAATTATACATTAATAGTAGGTAGTGAGTTTCGAAGAACATACAATTATAAGAACAGAAGTAAATCCAATCGAGAAACCCTCATTGATATGTCGAAATTGATGATCCATCAATGTTGATAATGTAGCTAAAAGACTCAGTAACAATCCTCCTACATAAATCATAAGAACATCATAGCATCTGGATATATTCTCTGCAAATTTGAATTCTTAATCATGTCTATAATTGAAAGCAAAGAAAATGTCAGCTAATCAAATGGGGTAAAAACAGAAGAGACTAAACTTACCCCAGAAACGTGTTGAAGCTTGTACCTTTGCCAAATATTCTGTAGTGGCACGACCAGGTTTAATATTAGGTATTTTAGCTCCCATTTTGATCATGTAATTGGATATTTCTTTAGGCAAGTTGGCCTGAATAGCAAACAAAATATCACAAGTCTATAATGTGAATACCTATTTAAAATATAATTATGAAACAATCGTAATCAAATGAACAAGTCACTAAATATAATAACGAAAACTCTGAAGCAAATAGTGCATTAGGGGTGAGCCCTCCTACTGCTATACTGATTTGAAACTCACTACCAACCATGCAGGGAGCAGGTTGTAACATTTGGGTCACTCATCGTGGCTGCCTATCCTATGACTCTCTGCTGCAACATTTTTGTTTCTTCAAAATTATTCGACCTAGCTTGGCCCAATACTTTTATAGGCACAAGCACTTGATACTTATATTTAACTTGTATGACATCAAGCATTGAATACTAAATGAATACTCAATCTATCTCACAATTTCTTAAGAAGAGTCAAAAGAATCAATTAACCTCAACTATAACATAGCTAGAAAAATGATACAGTATCTCCTCTAAAGAAAGAAAAGCATACAAGGATATTAAGATTTGTAATTTGAAAACAATGCTCTGGTTGACTTGAAACAACAAAAAGAAGAGAAAGACAGGCAGTTTCATGCTTAACCTGCAAAATGTTACTTACAATGTCCAAGAGATTGAATGAAAAGACTAGAAAAGCATGCAAGGAATAGTAGAGCCATGGCTTAGATCCAGAAGCAGCCACAATTGCAGGATTGAGAATATCTCTTGCCCTTTCCCAAAAAGGAGACTTTAGAAGGCTGCATGCAAATGATATGTATCAAAAAACAAATTTTAAAAAATTTGCTGAAGAAATAAAATTGCAAGAAGATACTGATGAAATTGTAACTGATATTATAAATATAGTCTTCATCTTGTGAGGCAGTACCCAACAACACTAACATTTTGACTCATGATTGTTCATGGATCGATGTCTATACTCTTCCACAAAACTACAAGGAACCATTACTGACATTACAAGAGAATAGGAGAAACAAGACCAACCTTGCTAAGATGCCAGGCAAAGCCAAAACATATGTTGTTGTAAGGACAGGTTGCATTCCTGTTGGATTGATATTGAAAGGAATGTAAGGTTCAACCTCAGGAAGTGAAGCACCCTCTCTACAAAATTCCAGTTGTTTGAAAAGTCAAAAAAGGAGCAGCGAGAAAAAGTTAAAACATTTGCAAACTATGGTTTTAGACAGCAGGTCCAATCATATGCTTAATTTAACATGAACCAAAATTAAATATCTTGATTTTCTTTTCTGAAACAAAGCCAAACTAGAAGGGTTGTAACACTTTAACTTTTATCCCAACAACCAAATTTCTTAGAAACTACCTATGGATACTCATTTACATAGAATGAATAAAATCTGGACTCCAGTCTCCCCTTTAACTACATATAGAATCAAGGAATGGTAAAAAAGAAAAATACAAGCTAATCAAAAGAGGAAAACATATTATTGTTTCTAAAAGGTCAAACACAATCAATGGAGCAAGAAAGAAGCTTTATGTGGCACTATTCAAGGACCACTTGCAGCATCTTAATCCCTATAACCTTAATGTCAACATATGAATGTTCAATATCCAAAGAAAAAAGAGATAACGACCATGCAAAATCATATATTAGCCCATGTAAAATGAATCCAAATTACAAAATGTAACCAGAAAATATAAAACAAAGGCACTGTTACCCTCTAACATCTAGGGGTAACTAGAAGAAAATTTCCTTCTCCTATTATCCTGATGACAGACAGCAATTCAATAGATGACATGATTCTCCATAGACAATAGACTGATGATGCTTACCACAATTTTGCTCAGCTCATTCACAATAGATGATTATGGTGTTTGGCATGCATGAGCAAGGAAAATTTTAAGAAGCCCCCCAAAATTTATATACTATGTTGCTATGAAACCTATGTTACCGGATCCGTCAGCCATGGGGGATGGATTCGCGGATCCCCGGATCTGATCCGGATCCGGATCCGGATTCGCTTGGATCCGCCTAGGGACCCATAAGAAAATGTTTTCTTGACGATAATGTGCACCCCGGAATTCAAACTGCGTTCCTGCAATTTGGGATTTTTACAACACAAAAATACCTATATTCACTGAATTAATTTTCTGTTAATATTCGTTGAATTAATTCCTAACTTTGAGTCCCTTTGGTCACGGGAGAAGTTCATATTCGCTGAATTAATACTCTATTAATATTGGTTGAATTAATACTCTGTTAACGGGAGAAGTTCATATTCGCTGAATTAATACTCTATTAATATTTGTTGAATTAACACACTATTAATATTCGTTGAATAAATACCTAGCTTCGGGTCTATTTGCTCACGGAAGAGGTTATTTCCCAAATAATACTTAGCTTAATACCTGGCTAGTAAAATGCATTCGGTGGGTGGCTTGTAGCCACCATGGCGGGCACCCTCTCTGGGTCATCCCGTCACCAATGGAACATATCAGTGATGTTAGAAATACTATGGTATCGGAAACCAAGGGCTAACCATTCGTTGGAACATGGGGACACTTGGAGACACTTACGGAAAATTTATTAATGTTCTAGAGATTATTCACGTTCAGATGTCGGAGCTCAACTAGTAACTTATTAAGATTAATAACTATATAACTTATAACATATAATAATAATGATAATAATATAAATTTAAATTTATAATATCGTAAGCTCATATATTAATGAACTCAGCTTATAACTTATTAATATTAACAACTATGTAATTTATAACATATAATAATAATAATACAGATATTATACAAATTAAAATTTATAATATGTAAGCTCATATATATTAATTAAATTTTAAATTTTGGTATTTTAAAGTTAAGTTTTTATTTATATTTTAATTTCTAAATTAAAATTATATATATAAGATTCAAACTTAGATTTTTAAAAAATTATAATTTAGAATTAAGTTCTATCTTTATATTATAATTTATATATTGCACTATAAATACAAATATTAAAATTTATATATATCTATTAAATCAAATATATTAGTTTATTATATCATATATGGAAAATATATATTATTTATTAAATATCGCATAAAATATAACTATATATTTAAAATTTTGTATTTTTACAAATTATAATTGCTAATGTTTATCTTCTTTGAAAGTAAGGAAACATATTAATGGCTCAAGGCCTAAAAGTATCTTGTGAGGGTGGAAGTTGCCCCTATTACATACCACATACAAGTTAATTTTAGATGGCCAATTTTGTCTACACATAATGATGTAGTTGCATGCTGAGATATTCAGATTGTATCAACAGAGGTTAGACCAATAACCATGAATATTATAGCCTTTTCCATATTATATAATATACATGTTGTTTCCCCGCCGTATCCGGATCCTGGCTTTTAAAAAATCTGACGGATCTGGATCCGTATCCGCATCCGGATCCGGATCCGGATCCGAATCCTGGTAGCTTAG
Source organism: Pinus taeda (assembly GCA_000404065.3). NCBI lineage: Eukaryota > Viridiplantae > Streptophyta > Pinopsida > Pinales > Pinaceae > Pinus > Pinus taeda. Next base: position 100,425 of record APFE030861305.1, read on the forward strand.
TATGAAACATGGGTTCGGGGACGGGTATGTCACTTTTTGAAAGAGGGTACATGGGTTCGTTGGGTGTATATATATGAATTTGTATATTTTCCAACTTTAAACAAGAAAAATAAAATATTTATGATTTAAACTTCATAGATTTAAACACGCACATCATTGAACATTCAACATTCACATTGAAATGTCAAAATTTCTAGTTTGATATCAAGTGCAAATTGGAGTTCACAGATTAATAAGAATCATGATATATGTCCATTGTCATACTACATTCAAAATTTGCCTTAAGGCATCTCAAAACATGAACTAGGAAATTTCAAAATAGTGAACAATGGCTTCCTCAACCCAAGTTGTCAGCATCACTTAGATCTTCAGTCAGCATGTTCTCCCGCTACATAGCTACAATAGTAATGACCTTAACCTAGCTACAATAGTGATGACATTCGGCCTACACAATGAATCTACAGTGGCCATCACTAAGTTGAAATTGCGGAAAGAGAAGTAAAAAGGTTGAGCCTGAAAAGACTTACGATAAAATTAGTAAAAAAAATTGACCCTAACGTTCCCAATTTTGGGGTTCCACGCACCCATTGTCGGGGTTGTTACCCACCATTTTGTGGACAATATCCCTAGGAGAAAAAATTTCCCCAAAATGGTCCTTAGCCGGTGGCCTATAGCCCCTTGCAGTGACTAGCTAGCTCATTGTGCCATTTCTCTGCCACCTGAGCCATCCATGTGGTCCCTCACCCATATGCCATGATTGTATGTTTGAAGGTGGGCCTCCCGAACCTAAACGTATGCCTTGTCATTTGGAAATTGAGTATTGTAGTTTGCTTATCATGGACACTTTTGGGCATGGATTAATGGGGAGATTCGGCAGAAAGAATGGACTAGGTTTGTGCTCTTGTCCCCTAGACCACTTTTGGGTATTAACCTTGGATTCTAGTCCTGTGGGATCTCTGGCTCTAGGGATCGTCTTTCATGGTAAACCCCAATTTTGGTTGCGTGGTCCCGCTCCCTTATCCGCTTATATTACCCTCTTTCGACTCATTATTACCCCATTCATCATTCCTCCTACCTGGGTCCACATGCCTCCACTCGGTCCACATAGGGTTAGCTTGCCCCTTCTCCTTGCCCACACCTTGGGTCTTGGCCTGGAATGAAGCTCGGAGGTTGATGCAGTGAAAAAGAAAGATAAAAGCATATTTGGCCACATTCAACAAAAAAATGTACCATAAAATGCAAAAGATGGTCTGGACAAACACATTTAGCACGTGGGCAAAAGCCAATACATGGACTCTACCCCATCATGATGGCCATCACCCTAGTTCCTACAGGTTCTATGAACCTCCTTCATCATATAGGAACCCATGATTGTCCCAACCCCTGGTAGGCAATGAACTGCCCTACCTTTAAAAGGGGTATTCACTGTTATATCTTATACATCATGCTCTTACCCCTTGAGCCCCGAGTGGTTAATCAAAGAAAATCATAAAAAGGCAAAAGGCATATAAAGAAGGGTGGAAAAATCAAGGCCAGGGCACCTCATGGACCACGATTCCTCCCTCCTATACATTACAAACCTAAGTGTGGGCTTCCCTCTTATTAGCTACCCTTGTACCCCAGCGTGTGACCTAGGGCTGCCCCTTCTCATCCCCTACTAGATTCACCTATTTGTCACATGCCACCACCTTTTGAAGGATGTACCTTGACTATATTATTCCCTTTAGAAGTAGAAACCACCTAATAAGATTATTGGTTAACCCCATTTGGAGTTTAGGAGACATTGGCACATCCCAAAGCCCATTATGGAAGGGCGGGCCATTATAAAATCCCCATCTGTGGTCCATGATTGGTAAGCTCATTTACTCGATTTCTCTAATGACTTATTGTACTTGAAGGCTAGGGGACGCATTGGATCTTATGCAGGATTATAGATGGTCTCCATTTTGTGTTTGGTCTCCCTATACAAGATCCTAATCCTCTAGAGGACTACATTGGCACATGTAAGGTGTGTGTTGAGAGCCATGGGCCTCCACAGCAGCAGACCACTCCATGGATTCTCATAGCCATTCAGAGATTGGTCACGGTTCACTCATTGGACGAGGAAGATGCACCTAATCCATCATGCCCAGTTAGCCCCAAATTTGCACCATACACTTGGCAGATGATCCAGGACTTGCACAATGATGTGGCATCACCTACACCATCATCCTAGCCCTTGCAGGCGATCTAAAGGCAGCTTCAATTTGTTTGGATAGCCATAAGGACACTTGTGTGCCTCCACATCTCATTTGGAGCACCACAGGTTATTACAAGGAGCCAACCACTTGTCCATTGCTTTTGAGGGCCCTACTCTTCATTGTAGCACCCATGGACCTCATTAGGCCTCTTAGAGGGCCCTACAACATCTGTAGATTATTATTTGACCTCTTGAGAAGCTTATTCTTTCATTTTTGAGCTAGTTTGCTAGGTTTGTCACTAAAAGTTGAATTATTAGAACATTATTTTATTTTTGGGGCTTTTGTAGGGCAAGGAGGCTAATTCGAACTCCTAATTTGTGTATAAATACCAGTGTTGCCTAGCCAACGTTTGCCGTTTTTTACTGATATTTTCCCGATTTTTACGATTTTTTGGTTTTCCGAACACTTGTCGATTTTATCCTGATGCTGATGTTCGCAACATTGATAAATACAACTGAGATGAGTTGATTTGCTCATCATCACTTTGGATTGGATATTTTCTCTAACTTGAGAATTTCGCACATTTTCTAGAGGATGAATTGGATCTTTATGGATGAATTTTGATGTGTGGATATTGGTCTATCTTATCTTGGAGCTTCTCTTTTGTCAATTGTGGATGGTTAGATATATTCTGTTACATGTAAGTACATATTTTTAATGTTATTCTTGTTTTACTTTGTCACATACATTGGACTGGAATTTTCACTATTTCTAGGGCTAATTGTTGCATGCATTTACTGCTTAAAGTTGTGGAATTTTGTCTCTATTCTAGCATCTCTCAATGTATGGGCCATGCAATGTGAACAAAATCTCCTAGGGGTAATTCTATCAACGAATTGACATTGATAAGCCATCTCCTTTGCACATCGAAGTATGAAAGCTGCAAGATTGCTTCTCCTTGACCTAGAAGGATAGCGACGTGGTCTTGAGGCTTCCTTGACTGGAAATCGAAGATCCTCACTCATATTCATCATAGACTCCAACCTCCCAAGACAAAGGCACTGATCTACCAAAAGGTGGTCACCTAAAATCACATCTTTTTCACCTCTCTCCAAGTCTAGCCAAGTTGGGTCACCTAGGGCACCGTTTTCCCAACAAACTACCCATCCAAAAAGTGCGATCTCTTAGGGTCTCTTGAGCTTGTGTTTTCTCAAGACCCCCTTCAAATTTGAGGCCATTCTGACAGTGGAGTTGTGAGAAAATCCAAGCCCTAACTTTGGGATCAAAATCTGCCCTAGCATCCCCAAAGGCTAGTACCATATTAGATCAATTCAAACCTTTAAGTGGATATTCTTTCTTTGATCCATTTCCATACCTTCTCCAGGTTAGAGAAAATCATTGATTACCCTACTCTTCTCCCCTAACCTAGACTGGGTCCACTTGGTCCCGTTCCTTTAAAGAGACAATTCTTTAAGAACCATCCAAGATACTAATTTCAATAGGGATTTTAGGGATTGGGAAATTCCTTCATAAGTCATATCCTATAGACCTAACCCTCAAATCCTCCTATCCTTTCCCTAAGAGACCTTGTACCTTGCTTAGAAAGCAAGCAAGCTCTATCCTTCTAACTCTTCCAGGAAAGGGATTATTTCACCCCACATCATTTCATTGACTTATCCTTCATTGGTGACTCCATAATACACTAGGTCTCCTCCCATCGATGAAAGTTCGTAAATAGAAGGGAGCCTTAACTGAGGTGACAGTGAGCTAAGCCTCCATTTGTTGCCCTTAACCTAGCATTTGCCCTTTAGGGATCCCCTTTAGGTCCCCTATTAGTTTGAGCAGTAATATTTTGGAGTCGTTGACGAGGACACAAAACATGTGTTTGGTTCCCCATACGACATATTGACATAACATTATTGGTGACTACATTGGAAGAACGAAGCCCTAGTTATTCATTGAACTTCAAAGTCAATGCTTGTAAAGCAAGCATTTGTTAAGGCAATTTCATTCACCCTGGCGACTCCCATGTCACTAAGGACCCAGCAACATGTTCACCACATATATTCCCACCATAGATATGACAGGGACCCCAAAATATCCTTCATCGAAATCCATGAAGAATATGCCAATGTTCGATGGGGATCCACATTCTGCAACCAACCACATGGTAAGATTCATAAGGTACCTTTCAAAGCACAATATAACTCAACCTTGTGACCAAATGGAATTTTTTGTCCTATCCATTGCCCCAAGTACCGATTAGCTTGAGTCATGTAAACCAAAAAGAATTCCTTCTCTTCCAATGTTGAATATGCACTTCTTGTTGCATGAAGGGCTGAGTTTCCAATCTCACAAAGACATATCCCAAATGTTAGATAAGACCCTTCGAGAAAAGGAAGTTACTGAATATGGTTTTATGCTTGAGGAACAACCTCTTCTTGATGCATACTTTAATGATGGTGCCAAAGGAGAGACTCGTGAATTGGAAAGCATGCCCTCTAAGGATAATGCGGAAGATCTCAACCCCAAGAGCCTTCAAACATTGCAAGAATGGATGATGGAATATGAAAAGTCTTACAGGAAACTGATGGCCACATATAACTCCCAAGAGATTTTCTCCCACTATTGTGAGCAATCGGAAAGGCTCGTAACACGAAGAGTGAATATAAAGAGTCCTACCGATGACCTTCTTCTTGAGGCATTTTATCAAAATCATGTTGTAAATACCTTGGAGATCATTCTTTGGGAACGGATGAAGGAGGAAAAGTCCTCCCTATCTAAAGAAGAGAATGAATGGCATCCTAACCAATACCAAATATATAGTGAAGAATGGGAGGATTCTAAGGAAGATCATGATAATTGAATAAACGAAGAATCTACGAGTGACTTCGGGGATGTTGATTAGGGAATTGGATATGATTATAAAAATGAAGACTCCATGGTTTCTCAAGTCCATATGAATGAGCTTAGGGAAGAAGAAAATGCTCTGCCCTTTCTAAAAAACAATGTTGGTCCTTATGAAGCCCTTCCTAGTGATTGGAAAGGTCTCTTCTTTATGTTCCAAGATGATTCAATCAAAGAAGAGCCTTCCAAGATTTTGGGAAATTCTAATGAATCTAATATAAAAGAAATTGAGGAAGATGCTTTCTTAGGCCATGCCCCACATAAAGGGTTTCTCTTCATTTTTGAGAATTCATCCCTTGCCCTCGAAATAGAGGTTTGTAATGATGTTCATTCCCCTACTCTTGATGAAGAACTGCTTTCCCCTATGAAGGACCAGCAATCATGGTTTTTCCCCAAATACAATGATGAGTCTAGTTCCCATATTCCCAATGACAGAAATAATATCATCCTAAATATGTTCGAGACATTCAATCATTCTTACCTAGAGGGTGATAGGCCTGAGATAGCTCTTCATCAAAGATTCATGTACTTGATCATTGATATTTCTATCTCCTAGTTGGAAGACCAAATTCAATCTTCTCAGTTGATCTCTTTCCCTTCTTTTAGGGTTCCTTTCTACATAATATGGGTCTCCTATTGTCCCACCTCTGGTCCCCATAACTCCTTGCATCATTATTACCATATATATTGTCGAGTCCATTGCAAAAATCAACATGGAAGCATGCAACCTTGTATTGATCAATTGACATGTTGGTTGCATTGGCTCTATGATTATAAGTAGCACTTGACATTGTATCATATGCGTGGTAGAGTAGGGTGCATGGCATGCTGATTTTGCATAAAAAATAACATCATATGATATTCCTCACGGTAGATAGATGCATATTTGCATATTTTATTCTTTGTTGATTTTATGACCTAACATATAGCATGTGCGATCAGGAGATGCTGCGAAAGCATGTGTCCCCATGTTTTTTTTCCACCTATTATATGGGTAGGTGACAAGTCTACAGTAACCAAGAGATTGTTGGGGTTCTCGTGAACTCCCATTCGAGTAGCTTCGCTCACTTCTTCAAGAGATCGCGTCCCAGTTGGGTACAAATGTTACCCACCATTTTGTGGGCGATATCCCCAGGAGAAAAAATTTCACCAAGATAATCCTCAACCGGCAGCACCTTGTAGTCACCAGCTAGCTCATTGTGCCATTTCTCTACCACCTGAGCCAGCCATGTGGTCCCTCACCCATCTTCCATGATTGTAAGTTTGAACGTGGGCCTCCCGAACCTAAAGGTATGCCTTGTCATTTGGAAATTGAGTATTGCAGTTTGCTCATCATGGACACTTCTGGGCATGGATTAATGGGGGAATTTGGCAGAAAGAATGCACTAGCTCTATGCTCTTGTCCCCTAGACCCCTTTTAGGTATTAACCTTATCTTCTAGTCCCGTGAGATCTCTTTTACTAACCATTTGACTCTAGGAATGGTATTTCATGGCAAAACTTGATTTTGGTTGCATGTTCTCGCTCCCTTATCCGCTTATATTACCCTCTTTCCACTCATTATTACCCCATTTATCATTTCTCCCACCTGGGTCCACATGCCTCCACTTGGTCCACATCATAGTTTTAAAACTCCGACTCCGACTCCGACTCGGCCGAGCAATGACTCCGACTCCGACTCCGACTCTGAAACGGTAATGACTCGGCCGGCTCGTTTTCAATGACTCGGTCGTTGTAAAAAATACATTAAATATTTAGTTTTTTTATAAAAAAACATAATTTTGAAGATTTTAAACATAATTTTAAATATTTTCATTCATGTTTCCAAACACACAGCATTATAATATAGATGGAAGACAACATATGATCAAAGTAGGCTCATGAACCAATCCATTATATCAAAATGGTACCCAATGGAGGCTAAGTCTTCTTCTTAGCAGCTAAGTCTTAAAAGATTCAAGTTTAGAACTTTACATGTGCTTATTTCCATTTGAGCACATTCTTTAATATTTCTTTCATCAGAGGAATTTTAAAGTCTTTCATCAGTAGGGTTGTTCTGTTACAGTAAAATGAGCCATCACTCTATACCTATACTCACCATGCTATTGCATTCTTCACTTATTTCATGAACACTATTGGGACAGCCATATTATACTAGAAACAAGTTGTATCCGAGACCACTTTTTCCCAAGTGTTGTTGTAAATACAACAGACAGCTTAACTTCCTCTCCATTAAGTCGACCTTGCATTAAATGTGCATACTACTCTTGACAGTATCAACATTGATTATCTGGTGCATAAAACAAATCTCAATGAATAACTGGTCTAATATCCAATATCCATATGACAACAGAGTACTTTTGAATAATGTATCTTGTACATAATTTCTACTGTTCAGTCTAAATACCCTCTGCAAGACTGCACATATCAGGAAGAGTAGATTAAAATGTTGGAGCAACTGGCATTTCTTATAATGGAATAAGCATTGGAATTGCAGTAATAGTGTCTATTAAAAACAGTTGAATGGAGTGTTGTTATTGCTGTTAGTGCTATTATTGCGTCCCGGGTACCGTTCCTTTGTGACCCGGCCGTTTCATAACGGAAACGGTCCGTTTCGGCCGAGTCATTGCTGACTCGGCCTTCCGAACCGAATCATCAACCGTTTCGTTGGGGAGGCCTCTGACCCGGATCAACCCGGCCGAGTCAATGTTGACTCGGCCGTTTTTTAAAACAGTGGTCCACATAGGGTTAGCTTGCCCCTTCCCCTTGCTCACACCTTTGGTCATGGCCTGGAATGAAGCCCGACGATTGATGCAGCTAAAAAGAAAGATAAAAGCATATTTGGCCACATTCAACAGGAAAATGTACCACAAAATGCAAAAGACAGTCGGGACAAACACATTTACCACATGGGAAAAAGTGAACAAAAGGGCTCTACCCCATCATCATGGCCATCACCCTAGTTCCTACAGGTTCTATGAACTTCCTTCATCATATAGGAACCCATGATTGTCCCAACCCCTGGTGGGCAATGAACCACCCTACCTTTAAAAGGGGTATTCGTTGTTATATCTTATACATCATGCTCTTACTCCTTGAGCCTTGAGCAGTTAATCAAAGAAAATCATAAAAAGGCAAAAGGCATATAAAGAAGGGTGGAAAATTCAAGGCCATGGCAACTCATCTAACACGATTTCTCCGTCCTATACATTACAAACACAAGTGTGGGCTTCCCTTTTATTAGCTACCCCTATACCCCAGCATGTGACCCAGGGATGCCCCTTCTCATCCCCTATTTCATTCACTTATCTGTCACATGCCAGCACCTTTTGAAGGATGTACCTTGACTATATTATCACCTTTAGAAGTAGAAACCACCTAAATAGGATTATTGGTTAACCCCATTTGGAGTTCAGGAGACATTGGCACATCCCGAAGCCCATTATGGAAGGGCAGGCCATTATGAAGTCCCCATCTATAGTCCATGATTGGTACACTCATTTACTCGATTTCTCTAATGACTTGTTGTACTAGAAGACTAGGGGATGCATTACCTCTTATGCAGGATTGTAGATGGTCTCTATTTTTGGTTAGGTCTCCCTATATGAGGTCCTAATCCTCCAGAGGGATACATTGGCAGATGTACGGTGTGCTTTGAAAGCCATGGGCCTCCACAGCAACAGACACCACTCCATGGATCCCCATAGCCATTCAGAGATTGGTCATGGTTCACTCATTGGACGAGGACAATGCACCTGATCCATCACGCCCAGTTGGCCCCAGATTTGCACCATATGCTTAGCAAATGATCCAGGACTTACACGATGATTTGGCATCATCGACACCATCATCTTAGCCCTTACAAGTGATCTACATGCGCCTTCGATTTGTTTGGAGACCCATAAGGACACTAGTGTGTCACCACATCTCATTTGGAGCACCATAGGTTATTACAAGGGGCCAACCCCTTGTCCATTGCTTTTGAGGGTCCTACTCTTCATTGTAGCACCCATGGACCTCATTAGGCCTCTTAGAGGGCCCTACAACATGCATAGATTATTATTTGACCTCTTGAGAGGCTTATTCTTTCATTTATGAGCTAGTTTGGTGGGCTTGTCACCAAAAGTTGAATTATTAGAACATTATTTTATTTTTGGGTCTTATGTAGGCCAAGGAGGCTAATTCGAACACCTAATTTGTGTATAAATACAAGTGAGATGAGTTCATTTTCTCATCATCACTTTGGATTGGATTTTTTCCCTCTCTTGAGAATTTCACACATTTTCTAGAGGATGAATTGGAGCTTTATGGATGAATTTTGATGTGTGGATATTGGTTTATCTTATCTTGGAGCTTCTCTTTTCTTAATTGTGGATGGTTGGATATATTTTGTAACATGTAAGTACATGTTGTTAATGTTTTCTTGTTTTACTTTGTCATATACATTGGACTGGGATTTTCGCTATTTCTAGGGCTAATTGTTGCATGCATTTACTGCTTATAGTTGTGGAATTTTGTCTCTATTATATCATCTCTCAATGTATGGGCCATGTAATGTGAACGAAATCTCCTAGGGGTAATTTTATCAACGAATTGACCTTGATAAGCCATCTCCTTTGCACATCGAAGTATAAAAGCTACAAGAAAGCTTCTCCTTGACCTAGAAGGCTAGCGATGTGGTCTTGAGGCCTCCTTGACTGGAAATTGAAGATCCTCACTCATATTCATCATAGACTCCATTCTCTCAAGACAAAGGCACTGATCTACCAAAAGGTGGTCCCCTAAAATCACATATTTTTCACCTTTCTCCAAGTCTAGCCAAGTTGGGTCACCTAGGGCATCATTTTCCCAACAAACTACCCATCCAAAAAGTTTGATCTCTTAGGATCTCCTGCGTTGGTGTTTCCTCAAGTCGCCATTCAAATTTGAAGTCATTCCGACAGTGGAGTTGTGAGAAAATCCAACCCTAGCTTCAGGATCAAAATTTGTACTAACATCCCCAAAGGCTAGTACCATATTAGATCAATTCAAACCTTTAAGTGGATATTCTTTCTTTGATCCATTTCCATACCTTCTCTACGTTAGGGAAAATCATTGATTGCCCTACTCTTCTCCCCTACCCTAGACTGGGTCCACTTGGTCTCATTCCTTTAAAGAGACAATTCTTTGAGAATCATCCGGGATACTAATTTCAATAGGGATTTTAGGGATTGGGAAATTCCTTCATAAGTCATATCCTATAAACCTAACCATCAAATCCTCTCATCCTTTCCCTAAGAGACCTTCTACCTTGCTTAGAAAGCAAGCAAGCTCTATCCTTCTAACTCTTCCAGGAAAGGGATTATTTTGGGTCACCCCACATCATTTCATTGACTTACCCTTCATCAGTGACTCCATAATATAATGGGTCTCCTCCCATCAATGAAAGTCCATAAATAGAAGGGAGCCTTGGTTGAGGTGACAGTGAACTAAGCCTCTATTTGTTGCCCTTGACCTAGCATTTTCCCTTTAGGGATCCCCTTTAGGTCCCCTGTTAGTTTGAGCGGTAACAGGGGTTCAGCGGACCCAATTAGACAAAAGAACCCAAATTTTAGTTGTGAAGAACACGGTGCTTAGTCGGAGAACCCGGTTCTTCTGGGTGTGTTTTAGAAGAACTCCAATCCGAACCCGGTACTTGGGGACGAGAACTCGGGACAAGTTCCAAAACCCTCGAGTTCATGATCGTATGCAACATAGTTTATATGTATAATAAATAGATGAATCCCCTTTATACAAAGGAAAATGTATTGGCTATTTTATCAATAATATAATATGTATGTATAATTGTTTGGCGAATCTTTCACTGAATTATAAAATCTTGGCAAATCTTTCACTAACTTATAAAAGTCTTGGTAAATTTTTCACAAAATTAGAAAACTTGGATAACACTTCATAATGTATGCAACCATATATATAATAATAAGAAAAAGAATAATAGTTTAACTATCTTACTCATTTTTCATGTTTGGGAAAAGAAACATCATGGTTTTATGTTTGTGAAGGTTAAAGATTCTTATTATAAAATCTTGCAAATCTCTTTGCATGTTTTATCGTTTTTTATCACAAAGGTATTATTACCTCCCAAGGGAAAACTAGTTGGAGAGGCATTCCCAAAGGTATGCAATGTTGAATTGTAGAGGTCATTTTTGCTCAAATTAGGTCTTGACACATTCAGACAACTCACTCATATTCTATGTAATTCACATTCTATAGGCTTCACATGAAAATAAGGTCTATGAATAGCTATCTCAAAATCGTGAATCTTTACATCATATTCTTTTGGTTTTTTATACATTGCTTCTGCAATAGCTAGATCTCAAATTCCTTGGCTTTAGTAAACCAACAACCTTAAGATTTGGTGTTTCATCACCATTTTTAGATCTTTCACCTCGTTCTTTTGTAAGTATTTGATCTGCAAATTGTCGTGAATATTCCATTGGATAGTTCGTCATAACGAATATGATAAATTGTACTTAAAAATCAGAAATTTACACTATGAGGGTGTATCTCTCCTTATATTTTTGGATCAATAAATTATGATTTATGGCAAATTCATGCAAATTATAATTATGCAAAAAATAGAGAACACCGAAATAAAACTCACAAACCACAAATTAACACAAGATATAACCTGGGAAACCTTTTTGGGAGAAAAACCAGTGAGAAGGTTAAGTTGCTCTACTCTCTTTCTTTGGATGGAAAATGGATCCGAGTACAAACAAGTGAGGCATGTGGCCCATGGGTTGCTACGATGCATAAATCCTCTATTCTCTTTCCCCATCCACTCTCGGATACTCTACTCATCTATGGAATAAAGTGCACTCAAATAAAATGGAACCTGTTTTCCTCCTAGTGGCTTAGTTATAACTCAGCTTGATATCTTACCAGTGGTTAAGTTTGACTCCTTCAACTCTTAACTAGATTTATCATATGGACTCTTTTTCTTAAAATTTGGCAGCTCAGGGACGAATTTCTCGTAGAAGAAATCATATCTTCCAATTTTGTTTCTGACAATTTTAATATGACTTACCAAAAATGGCAAGTCACATCTCAATTTGGAAGTGACTTTCCAAAAACAAAAAGTCGTGTCTAAATGATCAAGGATGATCTCAACATACGAAATCCACATTAAAATCAAATCAATCATGATTATACGAGTCAAGAATTAATATATGTAACCTTACTAATATTATTATTATTATGATACTATTATTTATAAAATAGTCTAAAATCATTTACCTTTAATGGATAAATAAAAACAAATTCTCTCATAAAATAAGTAAATTAGATTCGGAATCTCTTACTTGGAAAATCGAACATCTCTCTTGGAATAAAATAGTAACTCCATACTTAAGAGAATGTAATTCTCCTTCACTAATTCAATGTATAGAAAAAGAGTAACTTCTCCTCATTAAATGCACTTGTAACTCCCTCATTCAATTCGATTTGTAACTCTCACCGAATATTCTTTCATGTCTAAGTGTAACTCTCTCTCTCTCCCTAGTTCGAATTGTAACTCCTCAAGACAAGTGTATCTCTCTCTCTATTTTTTGGATACACTTATCCACAAGTTACTCCTCTCTCATGAAATTTAAGTCTCCTAGTATTGGCTCTAGGCATGAATTCATTTTGTAACTCCTCTCATTTGTCATATATTTAAGCAAGAGCAAGTGAGAGTTGAGAGTAACATGTTCATTGTGAATAAGAAGAGTAAGTGTTAAGTGTGTGCAAGAGAAGTGTGAGAGCTGGTGAAGAGAAAGAACAAAGGAAGAGTTAGAGCAAGTGTAAACAACATGATCTGATCAAGAGAAGGTGTAGATCTTCAAGCAAAGAGAAAGTGTAGTTCAGCTGCAAGTTGATCAGACATTGGTGATTTTATTCATTCTCATTCTATCTCTCTGTACTCTACTGAACAATTGAAGACATCTAATAGAAAAATAATCATTTGGGTTTTCCTGCTTGAAGGGTTTTTCCCTAGTCATTGGACCAAAAATCTCAGCGTTTCATATTTGTCCTTGGTTGTCTTCATATGATCTTTAAGTTTATGCTCTATCTACAATTGTTGATCTAAAAAGTTGTGAATAAGAAATTTGCATTCTAAGTAATTGCAATAGCCTAGGACATTCAATTTTTTGCGAAGTACATTCATTTTTTTGCAAAGTACATTTTGTTTTCTGCAAAAGTACATTCAACTTTCTGCGAAATATTTCAGTTCCATTTAGTCTTTTGCAAAGTACATTCAATTTTCTTGAAGTACATTTAGTTCTCTGCACAGAACTTTCAAGTTTCTGCAAAGAATATTTAAATTTTTGCATAAAAATTTCAGATTTTAATATGATATCAGAGCCTTAGTGAAGACAAGTCCAAGGAGACCAAAGATCACCTAAAAGACCCCACTTGTTGCCAAAGCTTTTTTTGATCAAGATGACTTCGTCCTACTTCAAGGTAGCAGAGAAGTTGAATGATGCTTCAAACTTTGGTCCATGGGAAGCAAGGCTAGATATCACTCTTGAAGAACATGAAGTTCTGGAGTATGTTGAAGACACAATAGCTGATCCACTAGAAAATTCAAGTGTTTCTGTCAAATCCAAATATAAAAAGGGTGAAATCAAAGCTAGAAAAATTATCCTTGATTCTCTTAGTGATCATCTCATTACTTATGTTTTTGGTTTGGAGAAAGCTAAAGAAATGTATGACAAACTAATTGACATATTTGAAATTAGTAGCTTGAACCAGATTATTGCCTTGAAAAATCAGTTGAAGGACATCAAGATGAACAGAGGAGAGACGGTTCAAGCATACTTCCTGAGAATGACCAAAATCAGGAATCAACTATCAACAGTTAACGAAGTTGTACCCAACAAAGAAATGGTGTTGATTGCACTTGGAGGCCTTTCTTCTGTTTGGGAGACTTTTATCACCACCATCAACAATATCAACTTTATTCTCACATTTGATGAGCTCCTAGGAAATTGTATCCAAGAGGAGGCCAGAATGATCTCCAGAGGGAGAATTTCACATCATGAAGAAGGAGAACCTACTGCATTTTCAGCCTATGACAAGAGAAAGAAAGGTAATAAAAAGAAATCTGCTTTTAAATCAAATAAAGGGAATCTAGACATGTCAAAAGAGATGCTTTAACTGTCAAAAGCATGCTCACTTTGCTCATGACTGTAGAGAAAGAAGAAAAACGTCTAGATCCAAAAACAAATCTCATTATAGAAAAGACACTTCTAAAAATCAAATTCAAGGTCATTCTAAGAAAACAAGAAATCCAAGGTATAGAAATAATGCAGCGGAAATTCGATTAGAATATTTCTAGTTTCTTATCTTTCAAGTTTTTCTTTTGCATATTCATTTGATAGTTGGTTAGTTGATAGTGGTGCTTCCAAACATTTTACTAGTTACAAAGAAGCACTCTCTAATCTAGTTGAGACGAAGACTAATTTAAATGTTATCTTCGGAGATAATTCTACTCACCAAGTTAAGGGTTATGGTTCAGTTTCATCTCAGTTAGATGATGGCAAATATATTTTTCTGCAAGAAGTTTTGTATGTATCTAGTTTGAAAAATAATCTTGTATCCATATCTGCTCTAAAAGATAAAGGAATGAAAGTTGTTTTTATTAATGGAAAAGTTCTAACCTGGCCTTTGAACTCAAGTATGAGAGAAGTCTTCACTCTTGGATCAAGATGTGAAGGGTTTTACAAAGTCAATGGTAAACTCATTCATGCATTGCCCCATGATATTGATCTTCAATGTGAGCTATGGCACAGAAGATTTGTTCACCTACACTACAAAGCCTTACCTCATGTAAGGAAGTTGGTTTCTCGAATGCCTGAGATGAGAATAGATCATGAAGGAGTTTGCCCAGGATGTGCAAGTGGAACGCATATAAAGGGACCATTCCCTTCAAGCAGAACAAAAACTAGTCAGATACTTCAACTCATACATTCTGATTTATGTGAACCTATGCTTGTTACTTCTCTTGGTGGCTACTTGTATTTCATGATTTTCGTTGATGATTTTTCTCGTAAGACATGGATATTTTTTTGAAAAAGAAAGAGGAAGCATTTGACATGTTCAGAGATTTCAAGGCTTTGATTGAAAATCAAACTGGAAAGTTGATCAATGCTTTCAAATCTTATAATGGGGTTGAGTTCACCTCCAAGGATTTTAATGATCTTTGCAAAGACGTCAGAATAAAGAAATAAATCATTGTGTCGTACAATCCATGACAAAATGGGGTGGCAGAGAAGAAGAATAAAACCATTATGGAAGCAGTCAGAGCCATGTTGCATGATCAAAAGCTACCAAAGTTTTTTGTGAGGAGAAGCTGTAAATATTATTGTTTATGTGCAAAACAGAACTCCTCATCAGGCCTTAGATAATAAGACTCCTAAAGAAGTCTTCACTAGTAAAAGGCTTGAGGTGAGTGATTTGAGAATCTTTTGTTGTCCTATGTACTTCCATGTGCCAAAAGAAAAAAGGAACAAACATGAAGCTTTAGGTAAGAAAGGTACATTTGTTGTTATTGTGATAATTCAAAAGCCTATAGAATTTATGTCCTCGGTCAAAGAACTATATAGTTTAGCAGAGACGTAACATTTGATGAAGATGCAACTCTTAGAAAAGCAAGAGACTCTCCTCCTCCTACCATTGTTGAAAGACAAACTATTAATGAAAAGACTTTGCATCTAGTCTGAACTGGAACTTGAGAATGAGTTTGTTGATAATCCAATGGGGTCCATGGATCCTCTAGATTCTCCACCACATGATCCTCCTACCAGAAAGAGACCACTGTGGTTGCGGGATACCTTTCAAGATGTTGAACAACACGCTGCCCCAAGAGGAACCTTTTGAGAAAATAAGAAGCCAAGTCGGTTTCAAGGGTATGTTGTGTTGAAGAATGTAATTAGGTTCGGTCTTCATATTTATATTTGAGTCAAAGAATGGGAAAGAATATTTTATTATTATTACAATGACTTATTAAAGCATGGGTTTCATGCTTGGGTCATCATTTTATAGGTCAAAGTCCCCATTCTGGACTGTTTTATTCTGAGGCATTAGAGTCATTTTCCATTTAATGTGACCCTTCTTGGGCTTTTGTATCATGTAAAAATATTTATTATTGAGTCAAAAATGTATTTTGTCACCTCCACCTCAAGTCAGCCCTAACCTGATGAAGTCGGCCTACAAGAGGACAATTTGACCCACAGAAGAGGCTATATATACAAGAGCAATTCGATCTATTTGGACATCAACTCAACAAGTTCAATACACATCAAGGAAGTGCAGAAAAGGTGTGAAGCTCAAGGGGAAGAAGGAAAAATTACAAGTCAAATTTTCTGGGCTATCTCTCTCTCTCTTTTATGCGAAGTTACTGGGCTATTTGTTGGATTGAAGTTCTACTGCTGGGAGGGTCGAAATTTTGTAAGTGTTGGGTCAAAGATTCTGCTACTGAAAAACCGAAATATTGGATTTGCTAGGTCGAAGTGTTATTGCTGCAAGGTCGAAGATCTAAATCGAAGTTATTGGAAGGAAGGGCTGACTTGGTGGTTGGAGGAGGTATGTGTCTAGGTTGAAGAGTCTTGGATTATCTCGTCTTAACTACTGAAGGAAGAAGTTTGACTAGGTTTTTCCCTAGTAGAGTGCCTACATCTTTTGTCTCTTGTTCTTGTGATCTTCATACACACATAATTTGGTAATTGCTTGATGAAAGATAATATAATAAAGATATAAAAGAAGCCAATATAATTCACAAGTAATTATAAGGAAAGAGAAATCTAACCCTAATTATACTAGCATTGATTTCTCAACATGGTTTCGAAGCTAAGGTCAGGGAAGATTGGAGATCACTCTATTGGCGTGAAAGAAAGGACTACTCCCTCTATGATAAGATACTTGAAAATGGGATTCAACATTGTAGAAAGTTGGATCAAAAGGATCATCTACAACTTATTGAACAAAGTCAAAGACAAAGGGTTTTTGGTTGCACTCATGGGTTCACTCAATGATGACAATGCATGGATTATTGATAGTGTAGCATCAAGACACATGACAGGAGATAGCAAACAACTTCATACTCTATCAAAGGAACAATCTTCTCATTTAGTAGAATTGGGAGACAACAAAAGCTATGTTGTTAAAGGCATGGGATCAACTTCTTTAAAGCTAGACAATGGAGCAAAGCTACATCTCAACAATATATTATATGTTCCAGGTTGAAAAAGAATTTACTTTCAATATCTTGCTTAGAAGATAAAGGTGATAGAGTTGCTTTTGTAGATGGAAAGATTTTGGCTTGGGGTAAAGATTCAAGCATTGATAAAGCTAGAATTATTGGAATTCATGAGGGAAGTTTATATAGAGTATTAACACCATCTCCTCAAGCTCTAGTTCACATGGAAATCAATCCCATTGAACTATGGCATAGAAGATATGGTCATCTACATTACAAGGTTATTCCCTCTCTCAACAAATTGGTAAATGGCATTCCCAATTTTAAGGAAGATCGTGAAGGAATATGCAAGGGATGCGCCTTAGGAAAGAATATAATGAAACCATTTACAAGCAATGAAACAAGGTCCAAAGAAATATTGGACCTTGTCCATTCAGATGTTTGTGGGCCTATGTCTGACAAATCACTTGTAGATCATCTTTATTATGTAACCTTCATTGGTGATCACTCTAGAAAGACATGGCTCTATCTACTCAAAACAAAGGACAAAGTATTTGAAAAGTTCATGGAATTTAGGTCTGAAGTAGAGACCTTAACCGAAAGAAGAATAAAGACTGTAAGATCTGATAATGGTGGAGAATACACTTAAAAAGAAATAATTGCATATTGCAAAGAAGCAGGAATTAAGAGGGAACTCATTGTTCCCTACAATCCCGAACAAAATGGAGTTGCAAAAAGGAAGAATAGAACACTTGAAAAATGTATTCAAACAATGAGTTTTGATCAAGGCATTCCTAAATTTCTATGGGGAGAAGTTGCAACAATTGTTGTATATATTCAAAATAGAAGTCCTCATAGAATCCTCGATAATATGAAATTCGAAGAAGCATTCACAGGAAGGAGGCCATGTGTGTAGTCTGGACCTTCTCCGAATCTTTGGATGTCCCGCTTATATCCATGTTCCAAAGGACAAACGAAAGAAGCTAGATTCTACAAGCATTAAAGAGATTTTTGTTAGCTATAGTCTTTCTTCAAAGGCATATAGAATCTACATCAAGGAAGGAAGACACATTGAAGTAAGCAGGGACGTTATATTTGATGAAAATCATGCCTAAAAAAGATCCAAAGATATTCCTATTAATTCCAATGACGAAGACATACCAATGTTCGAAGAAGAAGAGCACCACGACAATCCTACTATAAATCAAGAAGAAGAAGAAGGACCAATTGAGCCTATTCAACCTATGATCATACCCGACACAAGGAAAAGGTGAAATTGGTTAAAAGCTACTCTTGAAGATGCTGAAGGACATGGAGCTGTGAAAGGAACATTTAGAGAAAGCAAAAGGCCAAAAATATATTTTGGATATGCTACATACATGACAAAACTAATAGAAGTTGAACCAACTACATTTGAGGAAGTTGCTCATCAAGAAGTATGGAAGAAGGCTATGCAGGAAGAATATCAATCCATCATGAAGAATGGGGTTTGGGAAATTATTCCTAGACTTAGTGACAAATTGTTTGTCACTTCTAAATGGATCTACAAGATCAAGCACACTATTGATGGAAGCATAGATAAGTACAAAGCTAGATTCGTTGCTAGGGGTTTCTTTCAAAAGGAAGGCATAAACTATGAAGAAACCTTTGCACCTATCATAAGATATACTCCTATAAGATCTTTGGTTTCGTTGGCTGCAACAATGGGATGGAATATCCATCAAATGGATGTAAAATCAACATTTCTGAAAGGGACCATCGATGAAGAAGTATATATTGAACAACCTGAAGGCTTTGAAATAAGACACTCATGTTTGTAGACTCTAGAAGACCCTGTATGGCTTGAAGCAAGCTCCTAGGGCATAGTATGCAAAAATGGATGTATACCTTCTAAGAATCGGGTTCGTCAAAAGTTACGTTGATCCAAACCTCTATATCAAGGTTGTGGATAATGAGCCAGTCATTATTCTACTATATGTGGGTGATCTATTTATTACAGGTGTAGAGCGACGGATACAAGAATGCAAGACGACGTTGGCAGCCGAATTTGAGATGAAGGATCTAGGTCTAATGCATTATTACCTAGGATTGGAAGTATGGCAGAAATCTGGGGAGATTTATTTGGGGTAAGGAAAGTATATAATTAAGTTGTTGCGGAAAATCGGCATGATGGATTCCAAGCCCATGACTACTCCCATGATCACAAATCTCAAGAAGTTAAGAAGCTCTGACTCAAGTCTCGTAGATCCTACCTCCTATCGAAAGTTGGCGGGTTCTCTGATGTATCTAGTAAACACTAGACCAGATATATGTTTTGTTGTGAGCATTCTTATTCATTTTCAATTGGAACCTCATTATGATTATTGGATAGCTACAAGCATATATTGAGATATCTATGAGGTTCTATTCATCACTGCCTAAAGTATGATAGCGAGGAAGTCAAGCTGACAGGTTTTATAGATTCTGATTAGGGTGGCAGTGAGACCGATGAAAGAAGCAGTATTGGTGGATGTTTTAGTTAGGGGTTTGCGATGATTTCATGGATGAGTAGAAAACAAGATCATGTTTCTTTAAGAAGTGTTGAAGTTGAGTCTATGGTTGCATGTGAAGTAGGAAAGGAGGTTGTATAGTTAAGGAAGCTTTTGCCAAATTTGTTTGAAAACCCTGCAAGCCCTACAATGCTAAATTGCGATAATCAAAGCAACATTAAGATGTCTGAAGACCACGTGTTCCATGCAAGGATGAAGCATATCAACAATAAGTACCACTATATTAGAAGTTTGGTACAAGATTGGATCGTGAAGCTACAGTATGTACCAACCAACAAAAATTAGCTTATGTGCTGAAAAAGTCTCTTCCCAATAAGAAGTTTGAGTATTTGAGAAGCATGCTTGGTTTGGTTGATATTACTGGTTTCGTTAACAAAAGATGTTTAAAAGAGACTTGAGGATGCATCTTGTGTGATACAAAATGCCTAGGAGGACATTTGGTCGGCATATGTGCTGATGTCTAGATCCCAAAGTAGGGAGGGTGGTGTTGGTCTTAGACCTCTAACCTTGTATTACGCACCTAGATCCCTAGGTTGATGATTAGAAAGTAAGCCTAATGGTACCTAGAGAGGCTGAAAGCTTTAGTCCATCTTAGTCCCACCCAGATAGATTACCCTGGTCAGGAATCTAGTCTGTGGCACCTTGTGTGTCGTAGTTCTTCGTAGTTCTTGCGTTTTGAGATCTTCCTTGTACTTGTATATACATGTGTAATTTATGAATACCTCCCTAGTTATCAATTGTTGCATTAGGATTCAAGGTCACCGAATTTTCACATAGTACCAATGTTGATCAATGGTTGTCATTGATGTCAACCCAAGCAGCACCAGGGGCTACCCCGATCTTGCATGGGCATTTTGACTTGACAACATACTCTATTGCGAGTCAAGGATCTTCTAGATGGATTCTACTCATCAATATGTTTCCGCTAATATATGGCACGCCACATAATTCTTCACGGTTTGAGAGATATCCGTGTTTGGAGTTAGTAACACCAGTTAGTGGGCTCAAACCCTATGGGGTTGTGGCATGGCACTCATAATTGGTTGTGGTCATTCAATAGTAAATAATTAATAATTTATTTTTTTCTAAAATCCCCCCAACATTCACTTTTTGAGGACCCTCTCAACACAAGACATTCATATAAATAGTGACCCTCATATTCTTCTCTAATAGGGATTTTGTGGCTTCAAACAAGTCATCGTGGCATTTTCGCTATAACTTTTTTTCTACAAAGCTTTAGAAGTTGAAATAAAAACCCATTTGAGCCAAAATCTTGATGAACCTCATGACTGAATTTCAGATCTTGGTTCGCTATATTTTCGGAGATGTGATCTGAGGAAGTTAGGGTTTTTTGCAGGCTCCCGAATTCCATGTCAAACAGGGGACATTGGGAAAATCGTCATAACTTTCTCTCCCAGCATTGGATTCAAATTTTGTAAATAGTCACAAAAAGAGGACGAACTTTAGTTTGTTGAGAAGCGTTTTCAGGGCCGACGATCACAACAGTGACACATGGTACTTCGTAAAAGTCTGCTCGACTGAACCAATCTATAATCAGGTCATCGTGGGAGATTGGGCATAACTCTTTCTTGAAGAATTCAATCTTGATCAGACCTATGAGGTTGGAAAGAGGACTCAAAGGACTACCACGGGACGAAATTTCAGAACCTGGAGATCCAAAATTACATAGATACAACAGATTCAATATCGAGCTCCTAGAAGGCAAGAAAAAACATGCATTCAAGGATCACTGCAGTAAGGACCACACATCAAAAATCATGGGTAAGTCTCCTATAGCAAGGTATGTATGATTAGTGTTTACATTTGAAATATGAGTATCATCTCTGACATATGTTTTTGCAGGACAACAGAAGTACATATAGGGTCTCGATTATATCTCTATGTCTCTATATGTAAAAGTTAGTTTTGATACCACATTTCGGATGTCCTATTCTTGATACTACACATTTGATGCTACATATTCTTGATGCTACACCAAGTCTCCTAAATCTACATGATGTTGTAAGTTCACGTTAATTGTCTTGTCATAGTTGATAGAATGGTCTCTGTTGTTGTACTTAGAACTTGATCATCAGTTTTCATTGTATATATCTTTAGGTCAGTTTTGGATATAGTCATGCATAAAGTCCAAGCCTTTGTCAAGAGTCGGAGTCGTTGTC
The DNA here is from genome assembly GCA_000404065.3 of Pinus taeda. Taxonomy (NCBI): domain Eukaryota; kingdom Viridiplantae; phylum Streptophyta; class Pinopsida; order Pinales; family Pinaceae; genus Pinus; species Pinus taeda. The sequence goes on from APFE030861305.1 coordinate 122,460, forward strand.
TACTACTGCAACAAGTCAACAACAAAAGTGACAAGCACACTTCAGGTACGCATTGTAATTTTAATTTGTATTTATTCATTTTTATGCACTTACATGTGTTTTGCAGGAAAAGGAAAGTTGAAGGGTATTTTGTTTTGTTTTGGGATTGGTTTCGCCAGGCAAATTTTGCATGCAGGTAGAAGAAGATTCAAGTACAACTTCAAGCAAGAATTCAAGAGCTGAAGTATCAAATCAAAGGAAGCATTGCAGCAGGACATCCTTTGAAGACATGACAGCCATCCGTATATTGTGAAGAAGTGTCAAGGCCAAGAGTCATCATTGTAAAGTTGTAAAAGAGTCATCATTGTAAAATTGTAAAAGAGTCATCATTGTAAATATTGTAAAAGAGTCATTTTGCCTAGAGTCGAAGAGGCAATGTTGGGAGGTATAGGAGTCATTGTTGGGATTATGTCATGGTTGGGTTACAGGTCATATAGAGTGATTGGGTATTTGGTCAAGTACACAAAAATCATTGTACATCTTATTGTATCGTGGATTGTTGTCCCTGGTTTGCGAATCCACAGCCTTGTCTTATTTCAGTCATTATCGGGTGGCAGGGAGGTGCTAGGTAGGTGTATGAAGTCGCCTACATGTTGGGGCCTATGAACACTTAAGGGTGGTAGGGTGGTGCTAGGGCGAGTTGTGGCTTGCTAGGGTGTTGGGTAATCCATTCAGTTGATTATTGAAGAAACCAAGGCGTTGGGGCGTCCTTCCAATGGGAGTTGGAGAAGAATGTTTTTTCTAGAATTCTAGGAAGTTGTTGCTTTCATTTTAGTTGGGGCTGAAGATTAAAGAATTTATTAGAAAAGGGTTCGGTGGTTTTTGACCCGGAGGGGGTTTTCCACCTAAAATTCTTGTGTCTACTGTGTTCTTTTATTTACTGTTATTACTTGATAAACATTAATAATAATTGAAGATTAACTAATGCTCTGAAAAGATTTAAAGGTGCTAATTGCTAAGGAATATTGATTCACCCGCCCTCTTAGTATTTCCAACAATTGGTATCAGAGCTTGGTTCCTTCAGTAACAGCTTAACTGTTGGAAGTCAGTTTTCAAAGCATAGAGATGGTAAAGTCAAAGAAGCAGGTTACAAGGATTTCAAAGGAAGGTACAGGTACAACAAAATCTGAAGAAAGGGAGTATTGTGTACCAAACCCTAATTTTGATGTAGATAATTATTGGATATGGGAATCTAGGATGGAAGTACGTTTGCAGGCACATGGAGTATGGGAATCAATTGTTTCTGGAGACACATCTATCGACGAAGCTAAAAGGTACAATTCAAAGGTCATGAATGTAATTTTGAATGTTTTGCCAAATTTTGTGAAAACAAATGCTGGTCAATGTTCAACAGCTAAAGCTCTTTGTGAAAAGCTTCATAATCTCTATTCAACAAAGCAATCAGGTCAAGTTGTTACTAAAAATTTGGATCCTTCTGACTATGATGAAGAAATGGGAGAAATGAGTAAAACAGAGTTTCAAAATCTTGTGATCAAGGTGATAAAGGAACTCAAAAGTCAAAAGGAAAAGACAAGACTTTCGGAAGCAAAATTGAAGACAGCAAAAAAACTCATCAAAGAAAATGAAGAGTCTGAGAAGATGATTAGTAGTCTTAGAACTCAATTGGAAGAAATTAAGAATACAGTGACATGAGACCTCAAGAGAGAAGTCCAATAGAAGCAACAAGAGCTCGACACAGCATTTGCGGAGATTAGCAGGATCACACAACAGATGCGGGAAGCAGAAATTGAAAGGAAGGAATCTGATCAAAGATACATATCTGTTGTTGACCAAAAGAAAAAGGAACTAGAAACATCTTAAGTAGAAATAATCAGGATTGAAAATGAGAAGCAAAAGGAACAAATACAGGTTCTCAACAAAGAAGTATAGAAGATCACTCTTCTCAAGCTACAAGTTGTGGAGGTAGAAAAAAGAAGGAAGATCTTGAAAAGATGGCTTCAAGAAGATCTTGCTCAAAAGAAAGAAGAACTTGATCCAACCCGTGATGAGATCAACAAAATCAAGGGATCACAAAAAAAAAATCTTACAAGATAAGACAAATGAAGAAGAAAAAATGAAGGCAATTAAAGATGGTAAAGCTCCAGTTGATGAAGGTACAAGCTCCACATCTTCGCAGGATGATTCTAAGAAGGAAGTTGATCAAAGTGAAAAGTCAAAGAAGAATGTTGCAACTCCAAAGGACAAGACCAAAGCAATCAAAAACAAAGGACCACAACAAACTACAACACCGCCTCCAAAGAAGAATGAACGATCTTCCAGGTAAGTTCGTTTATTTAATGGTTATTGCTTTTCATGCGCTATCTATGGACATATGGCTAGGGATTGTGAATTTTTTTACAGGTACAATCATTATATGTAAAACCCTAGAAGCAAGTTTGTAGGATCACAAGACAAGTTCCATGATGATTTTGTCAGAAGAGAATGTGTGCTAGATGGGCCAAACATTGAATGTTTCAAATGCCATAACTATGGCCATAGCCATCGTGGTTGCAGATATCAGATGGAATCACCTATGGACAACATCGAATGCTTCAAGTGTAATAACTATGGGCACATGGCTCGACATTGCAGGAAAAAGAAGGTCTAGAAAAGGAAACAGGTGCAGGAAAACAAAGCACATAACAAGGTTTTAGCGGTTATGCTTTCAGGATTTGTAAAAGCAAAAGGTCATGAGGAATTTGCAATTGCTTCAGATAATGACTCAAGTCAAGATGGTCCGTTAGGTGACTCACTATTTTGAACAATCTGGCTTGTTGACTCCTTAATGTTTGTAGAGGAGGAGTCTATGCAACAGTATATACCACAAGTTTGCAATTGACAGGAAGGTAGTTTGGACAAGATGGCAGTGTCATTACAGGTTCAGGGGGAGAAAAACAATTGAAGAATTACAGGTTACCAAAAACAAGGCAAGATTAGTCTGCAAAGGATATGCACGGGTTGAAGGAATTGATTTTGAAGAAACACTTGCTCCTGTTGCCAGAATGGAAGCTATCAATATGTTTCTCGCTTATGCTTGCTCGAGGAAAATTAAGGTCTACCAAATGGATGTTAAGTTAGCTTTTCTAAATGGTGAATTGGAGGAAGAAGTTTACATTGAACAACCTGAACGTTTTTGCTCTCTGACAAAAAAGACTACGTCTGCAGATTAAAAAAGGCTCTATATGGTCTCAAGCAAGCTCCTAGGGCTTGGTATGCTCGTCTTCATAGGTATCTACATCAACAAGGATTCAAGAAAAGAAGTATTGACAACAATCTCTATGTGAAGGTGGATCAAGATAACCTAACGATTATCAAGTTATATGGGGATGATATAATCTTTCGATGCAATGATGACAGATTAAGTAAAGACTTTGGCACAAAAAATCAAAGTGAGTTTCAAATGTCTATGCTTGGTGAGCTGACATACTTTTTGGGGCTTCAGATTTCTCAACAAGATAAAGGAATATTCATATATCAAACCAAGTACATCAAGGAAATGCTCAAAAAATTCTAGATGGAAGATTGCAAGCTAGTCCTTACCCCCATGATAACAAGTTGCAAGTTAAGCCTAGAAGATTTGTCAAAGGATGTGGACCAAAGGTTTTATAGATCCATGATTGATAGTCTCCTATATGTGACAGCCTCCCGACCTGATTTGATGCAGACAGTTGGACAAGTAGCAAGATTCCAAGCAGCACCAAAAGAATCTCATATTATTGCCGTCAAAAGAATTCTTCGATATCTTAAGGGAATAGCAGAATATAGTCTATGGTATCCCAAAGGAAATAATCTAGTAATCCAAGCTTATAGAGAACAAGGCGCTAAAAAGAATATCAAGCTTGAATATGTTGGCACAAAGGAACAAATTGCTAATATATTTACCAAACCATTACCTCGTGAAGCATTTGAGTATCTTCGCCAAAAGCTTGGGATTCTCCCAAGTTTTCATTAGACTCTTTCTCTTATCTATTCGAGTAGAAAGGGGGAGTGGAGGTGTGTATAGGTCCGCAGGATGGTTGTTTGTTAGCGGGAGTTATCCTTTGTCATTGATGACAAAGGGGGAGAGAAGGCAGTAGGAAGAGGAGTCATGATCGCAGGGGAAGTACTTGTGTTGCCATCAATGCCAAAGGGGGAGATTGTTGATCAGTGGTTGTCATTGATGTCAACCCAAGCAGCACCAAGGGCTACCCCGATCTTGCATGGGCATTTTGACTTGACAACTTACTCTATTATGAGTCAAGGATCATCTAGATGGATTCTGCTCATCGATATGTTTTTGTTGATATATGGTACGCCACGTAATTCTTCACGGTTTGAAGTTAGTAACCACAGTTAGTGGGCTAAAACAATATAGGGTTGTGGCATGGCACTCACAATTGGTTGTGGTCATTGAATAGTAAATAATTAATAGTTTTATTTTTTTTCCAAAAATCCCTCCAACATTCACTTGTTGAGGACCCTCTCAACTCAAGACATTCATATAAATAATGACCCTCATATCCTCCTCTAATTGGGATTTTGTGGCTTCAAACAGGTCATCGTGGCATTTTCGCTATAACTTTTTTCTGCGAAGCTTCAAAAGCTGACTTTAAAACACATTTGAGCCGAAAAATTGATGAACCTCATGACCGAATTTCAGATCTTGGTTCGCTATATTTTTGGAGATATGATCTGAGGAAGTTAGGGTTTTTGCAGGCTCCCGAATTCCATGTCAAACAAGTGACGTTGGGAAAATCATCATAACTTTCTCTCTCAGCATTGGATTCAAATTTTGTAAATAGTCACAGAAAGAGGATGGACTTTAGTTTGTTGAGAAGCATTTTCAAGGTCGGAGGTCGCAACAATGACACTTAGCACTTCGTACAAGTTTGCTCTACTAAACCAATCTATAATCAGGTCATCATGGGAGATTGGGCATAACTATTTCTTGAAGAATCCAATCTTGATCAGACCTATGGGGTTGGAAAGAGGACTTAGAGGACTACCATAGGCCCTGGAGATCCGAAATTACATAGATACAACAAATTCAATATCGAGCTCCTAGAAGGAAAGAAAAAGCATGCATTCAAGGATCATTGCAGTAAGGACCCCACATCAACAGTCAAAGGTAAGTCTCCTACAGCAAGGTATGTATGATTAGTGTTCACATTTGAAATATGAGTATCATCTCTGACATATGTTTTTTCAGGACAACGTAAGTACATATAGGGTCTCGGTTATATCTCTATGTCTCTATATGTCAGTTAGTTTTGATACCACATTTTGGATGTTCTATTCTTGATACTACACATTTGATGCTACATATTCTTGATGCTACACCAAGTCTGCTAAATCCATATGAGGTTGTAAGTTCATGTTACTTGCCTTGTCATAGTTGATAGAATGGTCTCTGTTGTTGTACTTAGAACTTGGTCCATCACAAGCCTAGGGTTTGTCATCAGTGTTTATTGTATGTATCTTTAGGTCAGTTTTGGATATAGTCTTGCATAAAGTCCAAGCCTATGTCAAGAGTGGGAGTCTTTGTCTACTTTTGCAACAAGTCAACAACAAAAGTGACAAGCACACTTCAGGTACGCATTGTAATTCTAATTTGTGTTAAGTTTAGGTGTGTTCTATGCTTAGAGCAATTTATTTCAATTTTCATAGTTAGCTCAATATCTTTTCCAGATTAGCAATCACATCAGCATTGAAGTAAACTACAGATAGAACATAAACATAAATCGCAGAAGACAAGCCAAGACAAGAGGACACAAGTTGTGGCGCTAGCCAAGGACAAACCCCAATGCGGGGAAACCCTTGATCAATTCTTCTTATATGTTCTTCAATAGTTCAGTAGAGAGAGCAAGAGAGAGAGATAGTACATTTACAACTGAAGTCAACATTTTGACTTATCTAGATGAGAGCATCGATCATCTCTAAGAAGACGATACATGAGATCAGTTGAAGACATGTTGCTTCAACTGATTCTCCAAGGTGACTCCTTCACCTATCATCGTGTTGCATCTCATCATCATGTTGCGTCTCACCGTGCTACACCATGTTGCACCCATCATCACAATGCTGCATCTCATCATGCTTCATCAATCATGACGGTACCCATCACTATACTGCATCATGTGCCATTGTTGCACCATGTTGCCATACTGACCTATGTGTTTGCTGCACCTAGCTAGCCTATTGTCCCTTGCTTGCTTGTTGTCCTGAGCATTCTTGTTGTCCTTAGCATGCTTGTTGTCCCTGGCATGCTAGCTATACTTGTTGCACTAAGTATCATGTTGGTGTCCCAATGTGTTATACTAGCAACACTATGAACTTGCTATATCATACTGTTGTACCTCACCATTGTGTTGTCCCTCACTATGGTATGATACACTTCATTGATGTACCCATCATGCTACAGCATTCATCAACATGTTGCTGCAATATATCTATTGCTTGCAACATCATGTTGCCTCAATGTATCATCACTGTTTTCTTCATCCAAGTGGCTGTACTATTATCAACACAGTCCTAACATATATTGCCTTGCTAGACAGACTTCAACATATACCCTTCATGAAGCATAAAAACTATGGCTGAAGCATGAACACTGATAGCTTGAAGACTTGAATGTAAAAATACACATAGTTATTTAATAATAATAATTTATTAATATATAAAATGTATAAGCATATAAGATATCTTGATGTTACAATGAGCCCTTCTTTTATATCCTAGTAGGTGCCTTCTTTCACTTATAATGAATATTTAACCCTAAATATATTTATTATTTATATTTATATTATATTTTTATTTATTTATTTTCATTGCAATTATATTCATAACCTAGCCTCTTCCATCGAAGCTTTTCCTCAAACGCTTAACAACTTGGTTTTTCTTCACTTTGTGTATGTCGTCCTATCACTGATTGTAATCTGGCATCCTCGTTCGTATCTTATCAGAACTATTCCTTTCGTTAAATTTTATTTATTTTCAATACTATCTTAAAGCTAGTTTTCTCAATCTTCACTTTTTCTTTTTTCTTTTTTTTAACTTTTTTTCTATATTTTTTTGGGTCTTTATATATATCATATATATATTATATATATATTATATATATATATAATAAATAATATATATAATAACTCTAAATTTTTTTAATAACACAAAATTAATTATTAATTCATTTTTTAAATAGTCAATAATTTTTTTTTATTAATAGAATTTTAATTTTATTATATAATATATAATTATAATTATTTAAAACTTATATACATTTTAAACGCGTTAGGACCCAACCACGAAGGAATAGTCATGACGTATCAAGCATTTAACAACAACGGATCGAACTGTAAAAAGGGAATCCCGGTTGCTAGAACTTAAAACGACGTCGACAATGTTGACGGCGGCACAATTGTTCCACGCCAGCGGTCACGCCTATTCACTATTGAGCGGGTTTCTCCACAGCGGCACGACAAGATATGGGTCTGGAATATATGCAGATGGAAGGCATGGTAGGGAGGTCGTGGCTTACCTGGAACCCGATGGCAGGGCAGCGTTTCCAGCCTTTTTTTTTTCCAGCACCGTCTTGGTCGATATGCCATTGCCAGCAAAAGGCGTGATGTTTGATTGTTGAACACGATGCTTGATGGCGTGTACGCATGTGTATTTTGACCACGAAAAAACGGAACAAAGCAACGCTCAATTGGCAATGACACAAGGAGGCGTGCTTGATGAGGGCTTGGATAGGACATCGACGGACACGGATGCCTAACACTTGACGGAGATGTGGAGAACAACGAGGAAGATAGACGAAGGAGCACAGAAAAGGGTGTCAGCTGAGAATTTTGTGCCTGACAGCGTGGTCTAAGGCAACGTGGACATCGACGGAAGTGTGTATTAACATATATACATATTGAAACATGTGAACAGTCACCCGATGCCATATATATCAAGCCCATTGAACTCACCCAAAACACGCGGTTTGATCCTTGACCGAAGAGATGTGACGTATGGAGATCCCCAGCTACAAGGATTTGATGCTTCAGTCGGGAACAACTTTTTCATAGTTGACTTTTCAATGGAGACAAGAATGATGATGACAGTGTCCGAAAGGTGGCACTATGTTTGGGACATTTCTCGATTCTTGGCATTGTCTCTTCCAGGAAGTCTCGTCATGTGACTAGTGGCATCGTTTTCTGCTTTCCTCTTTTTCTGAAAGCTCTCTGCCACTGTCCAAATCGTCGAACTTCGCACTCCCTTTTCCCCTAGAATTATGGAAACTAGCATTCCCTTCATTTGCAAACTACAGTTCCTTCTATCGAATGCTGAAAAATGCAGGTAACCACGCACGTCCTGGCTTTCACTCACACCGCTTCCTGCTCCATTTACAACCGGATTAAAGTACATAAGGTTGAAAGTTTCAAAGAGAATGTGTAGTGTGTGATAAGGAATAGAGGTTTGGATTTCTACAACAATATAATCTAAATCTTTCCTGTTTTCATTTTCCACGGTTCCACTTTTAGTGTTCGTCACTGAACTGTATTTTCCTCCTCCACTTCCTATGTGGAAGTCCATTTTCTCTTTTTTCTTCCTTGCAAGGGAGTGTGATTGAGTGTGCCACAGATCTCTCGTGGCTCGATAAATATAGAATGAGCTTTCACTAGGATATTTTGGTTTATGTCTTAACGCTAAAGGCTTTTCATCCTCGGAGTCAACACCACGCATATGGGAACCTTCACTAGGAGGTTTTGTCAACTGCTTTACTTGAAACCTCATACACAAGGGAACATTATCATCTTGATCTACATCGTTCTCATCAGGATCATCATCTAGATCATTTTCTAGGACATCTTCATCTTCATCTAGTTTTGTTTCATCATTGCTATCATCTTTCTTATTATCGATTTCCTTTCGACATTCTTTAACTTCTGCAATTGATTTTTCTAATAGCTGAAATGCTTCTTGAATACAAAACTACTCGACGCAATCAAGACATGAACGTAATGGCATACTGCGTGGCAAACAACGTTCAAAGATCCGCATGACTATATTGTGTGCCATGGCTCCGATACCACTGAAACATAAGAACTATGGCTGAAGCACGAAGACTGATAGCTTGAAGACTTGAATGTAAAAATACACACAGGTATTTAATAATAATAATTTATTAATATATAAAATTGTATAAGATGATATAAGATTATTTGAATGTTACAATGAGGCCCTGCTTTTATACCTCAGCAAGTGACCTTTCGTTTCACTTAATTTAATGACTATTTAACCTAAATAATATTAATTATTTAATATTTATATTTATTTTATTTATTTAATTGTTATGAATTATATTCATAACACTTCAACACTCTTCTCCATGTCATACAAGCCACTTTCAGACCTTCCTTCCTCCATGGTTGACTGGGGCATGCTTGAATAGTCTTCCTTTATATCACCTAGAGGACTGCAATTAGGGCAGCATAGAGCTTCTCCATAGGGCTGCATATGGGGCAGCATAGGGCTCTCCAATAGAGATGTGTATAGGGCAGCTTAGAGCTCTCCATAGAGCTGTGTATAGGGCAGCATAGGGCTCTCCAATAGAGTTGTGCATAGGGCAGCATAGAGCTCTCCAATAGAGTTGTGCATAGGGCAGTGTAGGGCTCTCCATAGAGAAGTGTATAGGGCAGCATAGAGCTCTCCAATAGAGCTATGTATAGGGCAGCGTAGGGCTCTCCATAGAGTTGTGTATAGCGCAGCATAGGGCTCTCCATAGAGCTGTGTATAACGTAGCGTAGGGTTTCTCTTTTAGACCAGCAATTAGATCTCTCCTTGCTGCGTTATGTAGGCTTACCTGGCTGCGTTAAAATCTCCTCCATGATAACATTAGGATCTAGGGCATCCTCTAGGGCACTATATCCTCTTTAGATCCATCCTCTCACCAAAACCCAAAGACAAGCGGAGAGGAAAAGATCACCAAGAGGATGTGTGTCCAAATCACTTTCAAGGCACCTCTATTTATACTAAAACGTTGAGCACAAGTGGCGTTTATTTGGTTGTTGACCGACCTTGACGAATTGTCCAATAACACAAATAAATTCATATCTCCATGAATACTTATCGGAATCAGATGATCTTTAAATCAATCCTACACCTCTCGATGAGAGGAATCCAAGAAAAATATCAACTGCCATTAATAAGATGACCCACATGGAGTTTGGCCCTAGTCGCCAATTTTAATAGTGTTTATTCATTATTATGCACTTACATGTGTTTTGCAGGCAGAGGAAAGTTGAAAGGTTTTTTGTTTTGTTTTGGGATTGGCTTCGCCGAGCAAATTTTGCATGCAGGTAGAAGAAGATTCAAGTACAACTTCAAGCAAGAATTCAAGAGCCGAAGTACCAAATCAAAGGAAGCATTGCAGCGGGACATCCTTTGAAGACATGATAGCCATTTGTATATTGTGAAGAAGTGTCAAGGCCAAGAATCATCATTGTAAAGTTGTAAAAGGGTCATTTATAAAAGAGTCATCATTGTAAAAGAGTCATCTGTAAAAGAGTCATCATTGTAAAATTGTAAAAGAGTCATCACTGTAAAGATTATAAAAGAGTCATTTGTGAAAAAGTCATTCTGCCTAGAGTCAAAGAGGCAATGTCAAGAGGTATAGGAGTCACTGCTGAGATGATGTCATGGTCGGGTTGCAGGTCATAGAGTGATTGGGTATTTGGTCAAGTACACGAAAATCATTATACATCTTATTGTATCGTGGATTGTTATCGCTGGTTTGGGAATCCACAATCTTGTCTTATTTCAGTTATTATACGGTGGCGGGAAAGGTGCTACGTAGGTGTATGAAGTCGCTTACATGTTGTCGCCTATGAACACTTTAGGGTGGTTGGGTGGTGCTAGGGCGAGTTGTGGCTTGCTAGGGTGTTGGGGCATCCATTCAGTTGATTACTGAAGAAACCAAGGTGTTGGGGCGTCCTTCCAATGGGAGCTGGAGAAGAATGTTTTTTTAGAATTCTAGGAAGTTGTTGCTTTCATTTCAGTTGGGGCTGAAGATTAAAGAATTTATTAGAAAAGGGTTCAGTGGTTTTTGACCTGGTGGGGGTTTTCCACCTAAAATTCTTGTGTCTATTGTGTTCTTTTATCTACTGTTATTACTGGATAAACATTAATCATAACTGAATATTAACTAATGCTCTGAAAAGATTTAAAAGTGGTAATTGCTAAGGAATATTGATTCACCCGCTCTCTCAGTATTTCCAACAATTGGTATCAGATCTTGGTTCCTTCAGTAATAGCTTAACTGCTGGAGGTTAGTCTTCAGAGCATAGAGATGGGAAAGTCAAAGAAGCAAGTTACAAGGATTACGAAGGAAGGTATAGGTAAAACAAAATCTGAAGAAAGTGAGTATTGTGTACCAACCCCTGATTTTGATGCAGATAATCACTGGATATGGGAATCCAAGATGGAAGTACATTTGCAAGCACATGGAGTATGGGAATCAATTGTTTCTGGAGACACATCTACCAACGAAGCTAAAAGGTACAATTCAAAGGCCATGAATGTAATTTTGAATGTTTTGCCAAATTCTGTGAAAACAAAAGCTGGTCAATGTTCAACAGCTAAAGCTCTTTGGGAAAAGCTTCATAATCTCTATTCAACAAAGCAATCAGGTCAAGTTGTTATTGAAAATTCGAATCCTTCTGATTATGATGAAGAAATGGGAGAAATGAGTAAAACAGAGTTTCAAAATCAAGTGATCAAGGTGAGAACAAAACTCAAAAGTCAAAAGGAAAAGACAAGACATTTGGAAGAAAAATTGAAGACATCAAAAGAACTCATCAAAGAAAATGAAGAGTCTGAAAAGATGATTAGTAGTCTTAGAACTCAATTGGAAGAAATCAAGAATACAGTGACACGAGACCTTAAGGGAGAGGTCCAACAGAAGCAACAAGAACTCGGCACAGCGTTTGCAGAGATTAGCAGGATCACACAACAGATGCAAGAAGCAGAAATTGAAAGGAAGGAATCTGATCAAAGATACATATCCGTTGTTGACCAAAACCAAAAGGAATTAGAAACAACTTTAGTAGAAATAAGCAGGCTCGGGATTGAAAATGAGAAGCGGAGGAACAGATACAGGTTCTCAACAAAGTAGAGAATATCACTCTTCTCAAGCTATAGTTTGAGGAGGCAGAGAAAAGAAGGAAGATCTTGAAAAGATGGTTTCAAGAAGATCTTGCTTAAAAGAAAGAACTTGATGCAACCCGTGATGAGATCAACAAACTCAAGGGATCACAAAAAAACACTTACAAGATAAGACAAATGAAGAAGAAAAAAAGGAAGCAATTAAAGATGGTAAAGCTTCAGTTGATGAAGGTACAAGCTCCACATCTTCGCAAGATGATTCTAAGAAGGAAGTTGATCAAAGTGAAAAGCCAAAGAAGAATGTTGCAACTCCAAAGAACAAGACCAAAGCAATCAAGAACAAAGGACCACAACAAACTACAACACCACCTCCAAGGAAGAATGAAAAATCTTCCAGGTATGTTCATTTATTTAATGGTTATTGTTTTTCATGCGTTATCTACGGACATATGGCTAGGAATTTTGAACTTTTTTACACGTACAATCATTATCTACAAAACCTTAGAAGCAAGTTTTTAGGATAACAAGATAGTTTCTATGATGATTTTGTCAGAAGAGAATACATGCTAGATGGGCCAAACATTCAATGTTTCAAATGCCATAACTATGGCCATAGCGCTCGTGGTTGCAGATATCAGATGGAATCACCTATGAACAACATTGAATGCTTCAAGTGTCATAACTATGGGCACATGGCTCGAGATTGCAAGAATAAAAAGGTCTGGACAAGGAAACAGGTACAAGAAGACAAAGAAGCTAACAAGGTTTCAGCAGTTATGCTTTCAGGATTTGTAAAAGCAAAAGGTCATGAGGAATTAGCAGTTGCTTCAGATAATGACTCAAGTCAAGATGGTCATTTAGGTGACTCACTATTTTGCACAATCTGGCTTATTGACTTTTTAATGTTTGTAGAGGAAGAGTCTATGCAGCAGTATATGGCACAAGTCTACAATTGATAGAAAGGTAGTTTGAACAAGATGGCAATTTCTTTACAGGTTCAGGGGAGAAAAACAGTTAAAAGGATTATAGGTTACAAGGAACAAGGCAAGATTAGTCTGCGAAGGATATGCACTGGTTGAAGGAATCAGTTTTCAAGAAACATTTGCTCCCGTTGCCAGAATCGAAGCTACCAAGATGTTTCTCGCTTATGCTTGCTTGAGAAAAATCGAGGTCTACCAAATGGATGTTAAGTTAGCTTTTCTAAATGGTGAATTGGAGGAAGAAGTTTACATTGAACAAACCGAAGGTTTTTTGCTCTCTGACAAAGAAGACTACGTCTGCAGATTAAAGAAGGCTCTATATGGTCTCAAGCAAGCACCTAGGGCTTGGTATGCTCGTCTCGATAGTTATCTACATCAACAAGGATTCAAGAATGGAAGCGTTGACAGCAATCTCTATGTGAAAGTGGATCAAGATAACCTAACGATTATCGAGGTATATGTGGATGATATAATCTTTGGAAGCAATGATGACAGATTAAGTAAAGACTTTCCCACAAAAAAGCAAAGTGAGTTTGAAATGTCTGTGCTTGCGAGCTGACATACTTTTTGGGGCTTCAGATTTCTCAACAAGATAAAGGAATATTCATTTATCAAACCAAGTACATCAAGGAAATTCTCAAAAAAATTCCAGATGGAAGATTGCAAGCCAGTCCTTACCCCCATGACAACAGGTTACAAGTTAAGCTTAGAAGATTCGTCAAAGGATGTGGACCAAAGGTTGTATAGATCCATGATTGGTAGTCTCCAATATGTGACAGCCTCCCAGCCTGATGTGATGTAGCAGTTGGACAAGTAGCAAGATTCCAAGCAGCACCAAAAGAATCTCATATTATTGTTGTCAAAAGAATTCTTCGATATCTTAAGAGCATAGCGAAATATGATCTATGGTATCCCAAACGAAATGATTTGGTAATCTAACCTTATACAGATGCAGATTGGGCAGGAAGTGTTGATGACAGTAAGAGTACCAATGGAGCAGCATTCTATCTAGGTGGTTGTCTTGTTTCATGGTTAAGTAAAACGCAGTCTTCAATCTCGTTATCCACAGCAGAAGCATAATATGTCGCAGCAGCATCTTGTTGTACTCAAGTTCTTTGGATGAAGCAAACTTTGCAAGATCTTCAAGTCAAGTTTAATGAGCCTATTCCCATCTTTTGGGATAACGCCAGTGTCATCAGTATCTCCAAGAATCTTGTGATGCATTCCAAAACGAATTACATTCCGTTTAAATATCATTTCGTAAGAGAGCAGGTCGCTGAAGAGAATATCAAGCTTGAATATGTTGGCACAAAGGAACAAATTGCTGACATATTTACCAAACCATTACCTCGTGAAGCATTTCAGTATCTTTGCCTAAAGCTTGGGATTCTCCTAAGTTTTCATTAGACTCTTTCTCTTATCTACTCGAGTAGAAAGGGGGAGTAGAGGTGTGTACAGGTCCACAGGATGGTTGTTTGTTAGGGGGGAGTTACGCTTTGCAATTGATGACAAAGGGGGAGAGAAGGCAGTAGCAAGAGGTGTCATGATCACAGGGGGAGTACTTTTGTTGCCATCAATGCCAAAGGGGGAGATTGTTGATCAGTGGTTGTCAATGATGTCAACCCAAGCAGCACCAGGGGCTACCTCGATCTTGCATGGGCATTTTGACTTGGCAACTTACTCTATTCTGAGTCAAGGATCTTCTAGATGGATTCTACTCGTCGATATGTTTTCGTTGATATATGGCACGCCACGTAATTCTTCACGGTTTGAGAGATATTCGCATTTGAAGTTAGTAACCCCAGTTTGTGGCTTCAAACAGGTCATCGTGGCATTTTCGCTATAACGTTTTTTTCTGCGAAGCTTCAGAAGCTGACTTTAAAACCCATTTGAGCCGAAATCTTGATGAACCTCGCAACCGAATTTCAAATCTTGGTTCGCTATATTTTCGATGATATGATCTGAGGAAGTTAGGGTTTTTGTAGGCTCCCGAATTCCATGTCAAACAGGTGACGTTGGGAAAATTGGCATAACTTTCTCTCTCAGCATTGGATTCAAATTTCATAGATATTCACAGCAAGAGGACGGACTTTAGTTTGTTGAGTAGTGTTTTCAAGGTCGAAGGTCGCAACAGTGACACGTGGCACTTTGTACAAGTTTGCTCTACTAAACCAGTCTATAATCAGATCATCGTGGGAGATTGGGCATAACTCTCTCTTGAAGAATCCAATCTTGATCAGACCTGTGGGGTTGCAAAGAGGACTTAGAGGGCTACTAGAGGACAAAATTTCAAACCCTACAGATCCGAAATTACATAGATACAACAGATTCAATATCGAGCTCCTAGAAGGCAAGAAAAAGCATGCATTCAAGGATCACTACAGTAAGGACCACACATCAACAATCAAGTGTAAGTCTCCTACAGCAAGGTATGTATAATTAATGTTTACATTTGAAATATGAGTATCATCTCTAACATACGTTTTTGCAGGACAATATAAGTACATACAGGGTCTCGGTCATATCTCTATGTCTCTATATGTCACAGTTAGTTTTGATACCACATTTTAGATGTCCTATTCTCGATATTACACATTTGATTCTACACCCAAGTCTACTCAATCTATCTGATGTTGTAAGTTCATGTTACTTGTCTTGTCATAGTTGATAGAATAGTCTTTGTTGTTGTACTTAGAACTTGGTCCATCACAAGTCTAGGGTATGTCATCAGTTTTTATTGTGTATATCTTTAGGTCAGTTTTGGATATAGTCTTGCGTAGAGTCCAGGCCTATATCAAGAGTTGGAGTCTTTGTCTATTGCTGCAACAAGTCAACAACAAAAGTGACAAGCACACTTCAAGTACGCATTGTAATTTTAATCTGTATTTATTCATTATTATGCACTTACATGTGTTTTGCAGGTAGAGGTAAGTTGAAGGGTATTTTGTTTTGTTTTGGGATTGGTTTTGCCAGGCAAATTTTGCATGCAGGTAGGAGAAGATTCAAGTACAACTTCAAGAAATAATTCAAGAGCAGAAGTATCAAATCAAAGGAAGCATCACAGTGGGACATCCTTTCAAGACATGACAGCCCTCCGTATAATGTGAAGAAGTGTCAAGGCCAAGAGTCATCATTGTAAAGTTGTAAAAGAGCCATCATTGTAAAAGACTCATCATTGTAAAATTGTAAAAGAGTCATCGTTGTAAAGATTGTAAAGGAGTCATTTGTGAAAGAGTCATTCTACCTAGAGTTGATGAGGCAGTGTTGGGAGGTATACAAGTCACTGTTGGGATGATGTCATGGTTGGGTTGCAGGTCATAGAGTGATTGGGTATTTTGTCAAGTACACGAAAATTATTGTACATATTATTGTATTGTGGATTGATGTCCCTGGTTTGGGAATCCACAGTCTTGTCTTATTTCAATCATTATAGGGTGGCAGGGAGGTGCTAGGTAGGTGTATGAAGTCGCTTATAGGTTGGGGCCTATGAACACTTCAAGGTGGTAGGTTTGTGCTAGGGCGAGTTGTGGCTCGCTAGGGTGTTGGGGCATCCATTCATTTGATTACTGAAGAAACCACGGCGTTGAGGCGTTCTTCCAGTGGGAGCTGGAGAAGAATGCTTTTCTAGAATTCTAGGGAGTTGTTGCTTTCATTTCAGTTGCGGCTGAAGATTAAAGAATTTATTAGAAAAGCGTTTGGTGGGTTTGACTCGGAGGGGGTTTTCCACCTAAAATTCTTGTCTCTATTGTGTTCTTTTATTTACTGTTATTACTGCATAAACATTCATAATAATTGAAGATTAACTAATGCTCTGAAAAGATTTAAAAGTGCTAATTGCTAAGGAATATTGATTCACCCCCCCCTCAGTATTTCCAACAATCATAGCACAAATCGTAAGCCGAAAAGCTCAACTCAGAAGGAAGGAGGAAGTTCGAATCTCTGCAGAGGCAATAGTTCGAAACCCTCAAAGGTAGCGCAGTCCCTTGGGCCAAGAGGGTCAGTTTTTGAGGAAATATTATTTCTCTGAGTAAGTCGTCAAAGAAACTAACTTTTCCATATCAAAGAGTGCCAGAGGCAGAGGGAGCAACATCAATTTCCTTGAAGAGCAGATCTTCAGCTACGATGCTAATATTTGCAGCAGTTTGCTAGTGCAAATAGCATCAAGAGGGAGGAAGAGCACACACTAAGGGAATTCTTTCCTCAGGGGACTTCTAGCCCAAAAGTTCGAATTTTCCTAGCAAAGCAGCAGTAGCTATGTGCAGAGTTTCTCACTCCAAAAGGGAGTGCGAATAGTTGGGCAACAGTTGCACAAAGGAGAAGAGGAGGAATTCGACATTTTTTCTGGAGAGATGGCATCAACAGGGTTGAGAGATCAATATCGGTTGGAGGGAGCCTCCAACTATGTGATCTAGAAGGCTAGAATTTATTGTCTTCTAGATGAACATGATATCAAGACTTACATCGATAGTGTAGTAGTTATACCCACAAATGCTGATCCATTTAAGAAGTACAAGAAGGAGATGGTGAAAGCAAAGAGGTTGATTCTCGATGGCAGTCGAGATCGCGTGGTATCTCACATAGCTAGCAAAGATACTGCACAACAGATGTGGGAGGCGCTTGCTACGTTGTAAGAAGGATCTTCTGAGCAACGGAAGATGTATCTTGAGGAGAAGCTAAGATGCACGAGGATGCAGAAAGGGGAGTGTATAGACCCCTTCCTTACTAGGCTTCAGGATGTCTGAGACCAATTGTCTTCAGTAAAGTTAGCGCCCCAACCTACAGATTGGTGTTGTTAGCTCTGAATAGCGTTTCCGAAGAATGGCAGGTCTTCGTCCAGAGTATTTTGGGCGAAGAAAAATTCCCATATTGGGATCGTTTGTGCGCTAACCTGCAGCAGGAGGAGATGATGTGAGATTTGGTGAAGAGCACCGTCAGTGGTAGCAGCAGCAGCAGTGGGACGAAGTAAGTAAAGAAAGAGGAGAATGCAGCCCTCGCATCAAAGGGGCAGCAGGAGCAACACAGAAGGAAGAAGGATGTTTCCAAGGTCAAGTGCTTCAGATGTGGTGAGCTTGGCCACTACAACACTCAATGTCCTCTCAGAAAGAAGGACAAGGAGGAGAAGCAGGATCAACAGGTTGCATCCGCAGAGATTAACAGTCTGTCCTTTAGATTGGAAGAAGAGTTTGCCATGATCAGCGAGATACCTCTAGGAGTGAGGTGGGGTGATTTGCTTTTGTAGCCCAAAGAGCTACAGGATGGGCAAGATTCTTGAGGAGGTCCACCTCATGAATCAATACCTTGCTACAAGAGCCCATAGTATGTAGTAGCAGGATGGACCAGTGGAAATTGGTGCAGTCAAGTGCCAGAGTGACAGATGTAGTAGCTAGTAACGGTCAGATACTGAGCACCGTAGAGCAGAGTTGGCAGCAGTGCAGTTGGCACAGAACAGAGTCAACAGCAACGCTGAGGCTTCAATGACAGCGCAGAGTCTAGCAGCAGTCAGGACTCAAGTGACAAATGCATCATAATGACCATAGTTGGTTTAGTATTTTGGATGCTTTTCCGTTACAGTTGTAGTTAGCAGCGGCTGGAGAGGGTTGCAGTGCAGATGCAGTGTTGGCTGCAGTTCAACAGGGCCAGCAGCAGCATGGATAAAGCATTTATTAGAGTTGGGCAGTAGTCGGTGGGCAGCATAACCAAACATCAGCAGTGTGGCAGGAGGTCGTGCAGAGACAGGGTGTTGCTTCAATGGGTTGCAGCGCTAGAGCACATTCCTCGCTAAGAGGGAGTGTTAGTTTTTGTAGCATCGGATGTGTTCTAGCCATGAAGCTATGTGGAGAGGCTAGAATACATGTGTTTTCGCACAGATTATCTTGGCAGCGCGACAACACTCAGACCGGGGGCTGTCACCCTGATCCCCGATCTCTCCATTTAAACCGTCTCCCAAGGCTAAGGGGGGTAGACCCTATGGGATGAAGGAAGACCATTTGTGGACCAGTTGGGTTGGGAGACACAGCAAGGCAATACCAGTACTTGATTGATTTTAGGAATTAATGTACCAGTGCCTTATGGAGTTAATGATTGAATGATTATTTATTAAACGTTGTAGAAATATGAACTTTGTAAAACAATCATTTATCGTCGAATATCCCAAGCGATACAAGCTATTCAATAAACTCAACGCTTTAATAATGATCCAGCAATTAAATTTCTAAAGATTGAATGCTTTAAACAACCATACAATTTAAATGCTAACCAATTACCACTTTCATATAGCTAACTTGTAAATAAACATTTAAGTGCATTTAACTATAGAAAAGTGGAACCACGAAAGACACCAAAAATGAATTTCAAATTTTTTTATTAGACTTTTTCAAAAAAAAAAAAATTTTATATATTTTATATATATATTTTTCTATAAATTTTAAGACTAAAAATAAAACAAAACTAAAATCTAATCTAAACTGAAATCTAAATTAAAAAATAACCTATAAGACTAACCCTTTTTAAACTTTTTATTTTTTAAATTCTAAAATTAACAAATCAGAATAGAAGAACTAAAATCTAAATAAATCTAAATCTAATTCTAAACTAAAAAAAGAAAAGAAACCTTTTATTTTTTAAACCATTTACGATTTTTATATATTTTATTTTTTATAATTTTTTATTTATTAAAAATAAAACAAAACTAAATTGAAACTAACAGCTAACAAAAAAAATGAAAATCGATTTTTTTACGTTTTTTATATTTTATATATATTAAAACATTCTTTATATTAGAAAAAAAACTAAATATATGCTAAAAACAAAATCTAACTCTAATCTCTATCTCTACGCATATACATACGAAACCAAACTAACCTCTACGCATATACATATGAAACCAAACTAACGCATATTACATTTACAACATATAAAAAAAAATTGAAATCGAAATTTGTTGAGTATTTATTGTGTGCAGGCCTGGAGAATTCGACGGCAAACGGCGGAAGACGCAGGAGCAGAAGTGGCAGCGAGAAAGGATCAGCAGCGCTAGCAAGGGATAGCATGGAGAGGGTGAGTCTAGACGGTGTGATAATACGAAGTGAGAGGAGCTTAGGATAGCAGTGAATGAATGTTTGACTGGAACGAAAATGGACAGCAATGGCAAATGAAGGAAAGGAGAAGCTGCAGGTCGAAGGAGCGGTGGAGTCGTGGAGGAAGCAGCGACTAAGTGAAGGAATGAAAACGCTGGTTTGATAAGTGGAGCTAGAGAAAAGCTAAGGGTAGCACGCAGATTGACAGTGGGAAAAAATGCAGAGATTGCAGGTGAGTTGCAGCAGCATGAAAAATTGCAGGTGGACGCAGAGAATAGGAGAGTTGTGTGAGGAATGCATGGGCAACATGGGAGAAATGGATGAGGATTTGATGTGGGGGAAACGCAGATGGGAAAAAACAGATGGCAGCGTGAAGACTGAGGGTTCACTGCAAGCCCAGGGCAGCACATGCCCTAAAAGAATTCAAAAAAAAACTCTGCGAATAATGAAACTCAAAACAGCAGATTGGAAAACCCTCTTAAAATTTACTAGGGCTCTTAAAATTCGCTGCTTCAGTTTGTCTGATGAAAATCCTGCAAAATTTTCCAGATATGAAGTAAATATTTCTGTCAGAACTGAACCTGAGGCCAAATCTTATCCTCTAGGGCCTAGATCTGGCTTCAGATAAAATGTTTTCTTCCAACCTGCAACCTGCAAAAACCGAACACCCAGAAATAAAATGCAAAAAATAAATGAAACCCTAAAAACCCAAAGAACCGACTAAATAATTACAGTATTTACAGACTGAAGGCTCTAGGTAGCCAGATTTATCGTTATGCCACAAAAATATTTTCAGAATTTTAAACTTAATGTGAGGTGCTTCAAAAAACCCTTCATGCATTCATAAAAAAAAATTCAAATGATAAGCTCGGGATCAAAACACTCGCTGGGCTCTTTCAAAAAACGCAATCCGGGAGTTGGCTGGTTCAGCCAAGAACTTCCCCTAACGCCCGGTAAACTCAAAATTAAGGATATCCTGCACAACTTAAATCAACCATTAACAGAGAGAGAGAAAACAACAGTGAAATTCAAATCAAATGGAGATACCTGCCATTATATTCAGAAATTAAACTATCATTCAAACCCCATAGATCAGATAAGATACCTGTGCCTAAATCAATCTTCATCAAGCTATCATCAATGGCTGAAAATAAAATTATGCAGAAAAATAAAACATCTTATAGCATTTCCAAAAGAGTAACACCAGCAAGATTTTCAACCCCAAAGTCTTTCTTTATTGCACATGAAAAATGACTACAAGAGAGCTTTCTTCAGCACACAACTCTAAGATCCCATGATCTCAAATGACCCCTGACACCCTATTTAAAGGAAAATTTCCCAACGGCTAGTTCGAGTGATCCATGTCAAAATGATCTCGACCGTCGATGAGGATCAAAATCTCCTTTAATCTCATCCGTCGAAATTTTAAATGCATTTTAATATATTAAAAAATTAAAATCTTGCATTTAATTTCTCAAAATTCTAACTTATTATTATTTTATTTTATTTTATTTATTTTAATTTTTAATTTTTTAATTTTATTTTTTATTATTTTTATCTTTTTATTTTTATTGTTTTTTTTTAATTTTTATTTTTGGATCCTCGAACTTAGCCTTTGTAAAATTCACCTAGGACCTAGGACTTAGGACTTATGAGGGGATTAAAACATTTTCTAACCCTCAAGACACTTTACATCATGACTTTTACAATTTTACATCTCAAGGGGGAAAACCCATTTGACATAGACCATCATAGACCACCCAGTCTTGCGACACAAATATAATCTAGCAGATCAAGAAATTTGCAATAACCTAACCAAATGATTATCTCCAAATTACTTTTACATAGACTCGAAGCACACTAGGATTCCCCTAAGATTCTAATGACAAAATCCATTCCAACTTTGGGGTTAGGTTGAAGTAAAACTCTGCTGATCATGGATCAATGAGACAAAAAAACCTTCCAAAACGTAGATTATCATTAGAAAAATACTTTGCCTAGGCAATTTACATACATGACTCGGATCTGCTAAGATTATTTACAATTTACACATGCAGACTGGGTTTACAACATAACATGATCGGGATGATAATGACAATCGAATGGCACGGACACGTCGATCAAGTGTTATCCCTTTTGCGAAAAAGGGGGTGTACTACTATGGGTAGTTGACACGTAGTGGTCAACATCTAGCTTTACTTGGGAACACGTTGCTACATTGTAGGAATGTGAGAATCCAAAATCTGCATCCACGCAACACACAACAAAACATAAGTAGCATCCATCCAAAAAATCATCATATAACATTAAGCACAGGAAAGATATAAGCTCTTCATTTATTAACTATCTAGTAACATGAAAAGTAAATCTAATCCTAAAATAGAAATGAAAATGCTGCAAAAAACAAGGAGTAGGGTTAGAAATACAGAGGAAGCCCCATGGCATCAGATGTGTTCAATATAGTGTATACTGAGCATTTGCCTACTTTCAGGCAAATCTGTTGGCTGCTTCTCGGATGTGCCATGTCCAATTCTACATACGTTAGGACTTTTCCCTATCCGAAAATCAAGCTACTCGCAGCCATCTGATGCATCAAATCTTTTTCTCATTTTCTTTCTCTTGCGCTTTTTCTTCGTGGCAGTCTGTATCATTGATGACATGGAACTTTCTGCTTCAAAGCTCTCAGATGATGTAAGATATGCGTGACATGTCTTTCATCATTCTGCATCTGCCCTGTCAAGGATGTTGGATCAATTTCACAGGTGCCATGAGTTATAACTTGATCTTCAATGACTGATGGATTAACCGTGTGAGCATCAACCTGATTATTAATTTTCGTTTTATCCATGTCACTTTCATTTATCCACTTTTCAATGGAACAAAGGACCTCATAATAGGATGGAGCTTGTTGCAACAGATGAGGAGGCTCCTGATCTATTGACGTTCCCTGGTTTCTTTCATCCTCTGACCGCTGTTGAATTTCTGAACTTGTATTTTAATGGCATCTATCTGACTAGAGTGCTCAACCTTCATAGCACTGATTTCCCTAGCATAGTCTTCTTCCATGGTCAGTAACTTATTCTAAAGACATATTTGATTAGCTTCCATATCTTTTATTACTTTATCGTCCTTTGCCTTTATGGTCATCCAGCAATGTTGCATAGAGTTTATCTCTTTCTTATAATTTTCTTGCATGGTAGCCAACTGATTATTATAATCGAATTCCATGATCGTCATATTTTCCTCTAAGCCTGATAACTTGCTTTGCATAAAATTAATTTCCCTGTCATGATTAGCTTTCATGGTCTCAATTTCCTTAGCATGCTGATTTTACATGTCGATTACATGATCAGAGTGTTTAATTTTCATGATCTCCATCTCCTTATTACGTTTTTCCAGGTGGGTGCATAAAGTTCTCATATCATTGGCGTAATTAGTTTGATTGATCTCCATATTTTTTACCAGCCGCAATAGTTCTTGTATAATTTGCTTCTGATCTTCCTTTTCATAGTCAACACTATTTTTACAATTTGTCCCTGCTTTTCCACTATCATGGATTTGATCTGCAATGGTACAGGTGGATGGCACATTCTGATATGAAGAATTGTCTTGAAAGCTTTCATCGACAGCTAGACCTTTTATAAGATTACTTTCATTCTGTTGCACAGTTTTAAGGGCACAAGGCAAGCTATCTGGATAACAATATCTATCTTTAAAAGCATTGAAAATGTCTTGTAAAGAAGTGAAAGAGTCTTCAAGACAATTATTAAACCAATTCGAAGCATCACCCTCTAAAGAAAAGACAAATAGACACATTTTGACATCTTCATGATTATATTGAGGAAGTCTACAATATACGAACGTTATATGATAAAAACTCCATAAATGCCTTCTAACAACGACTAAATCACCACCCGAGAACAAAGGTAATTTAGAAATGGCCACTTCCGGAAAATCATGGAGATCATCAGTGAAATGACATGGTTTAAATGAATAATCCATGATGAATAATGAAGGACCAAATGGATGATAGAAAGAGATCTCTGCTCAAGAAAATCAAGAGATGAAAGAAGTGAAGTCGCCACATGAAAAATGAATCTAATTCTAGGATCCAAAAAGCAACAAACAAGCTGATACGAGGGAGGCTTCTTGTCTAGGAAAAATAAATGAAAGGAAATGGAGTCGCCACCCAAACAAGAAACGAACTGAAGAGTAGGTGCTGATATGATGAAAGATAAGGTGATGAAAAGACCCAAATGATGCCAAAAAATGTTGAATCTGCCAGCGCAAATGAGAGATGAGAAAGACGAAAGAATGATGAGAAATGAGAAGATGAATGTCGTTGAAACGCCAGGGACAGAAAAACTCTATCCCCGGCAACGGCACCAAAAAATGTTGTCGTTGTCGGGCCAAATGAAAAGATGAGAAATGAGAAGAAAGATGAGGAAATGTCATTGAAACGCCGAGAACAAAATGTCCACAGCAACGGCGCGACAACGCTCAGACCGGGGGCTATCACCCTAATCCCCGATCTCTCTGTTTAAGGCGTCTCCTGAGGCTAAGGGGGTAGACCCTATGGGATGAAGGAAGACCAACTGTGGACCAGTTGGGTTGGGAAACACAGCAAGGCAATACCAGTATTTGATTGATTTTAAGAATTAATGTAGCAGTGCCTTATGGAGTTAATGATTAAATAATTATTTATTAAATGTTGCAGAAATATGAACCTTGTAAAACAATCATTTATCGTCGAATATCCCAAGCGATACAAGCTATTCAATAAACTCAACACTTTAATAATGATCCAGCAATTAAATTTTTAAAGATTGAATACTTTAAACAACCATACAATTTAAATGCTAACCAATTACCACTTTCATATAGCTAACTTGTAAATAAACATTTAAATGCATTTAATTATAGAAAAGTGGAACCACGAAAAACACCAAAAATGAATTTTCAATTTTTTTATTAGACTTTTTCAAAAAAAAAAAAATAATTTTTATATATTTTTTTTAATAAAATTTTAAGTCTAAAAATAAAACAAAACTAAAATCTAATCCAAACTTAAATCTAAATTAAAAATAACCTAAAGATTAACCCTTTTTAACTTTTTATTTTTTAAATTCTAAAATTAACAAATCAGAACAGAAGAACTAAAATCTAAATAAATCTAAAATCTATTCTAAACCAAAAAAGAAAAGAAACCTTTTATTTTTTTAAACCATTTATGGTTTTTTATAATTTCAATTTTTTATGATTTTTTATTTATTAAAAAATAAAACAAAACTAATTTGAAACTAACAGCTAACAAAAAAAATGAAAATCGATTTTTTTACGTTTTTATATTTATATATATATTAAAACATACTTTATATAAGAAAAATAACTAAATATATGCTAAAAACAAAATCTAACTCTAATCTCTATCTCTACACATATACATATGAAACCAAACTAACCTCTACGCATATACATATGAAACCAAACTCACGCATAATACATTTACAACATATAAAAAAAAGATTGAAACCGAAATTTGTTGAGTGTTTATTGTGTGCAGGCCTGGAGAGTTCAACTACAGATGGCAGAAGACGCAGGAGTAGAAGTGGCAGCGAGAAAGGATCAGCAGCGCTGGCAAGGGATAGCATGGAGAGGGTGAGGCTGGACAGTGTGATAATACGCAGCAAGATGAGCTTACGATAGCAGTGAATGAGTGTTTGAGCAGAATGAAAATGGGCAGCGATGGCAAACGAAGGAAAGGAGAAGCTGCAGGGCAAAGGAGCAGTGGAGTCGTGGAGGAAGCAGCAGGCTAAGTGGAGGAATGAAAACGCTGGTTCGATAAGTGGAGCTGGAGAAAAGCTAAGGGTAGCATGCAGATTAACAACGGGGAAACACGCAGAGATTGCAAGTGAGTTGTAGCAGCATGAAAAATTGCAGGTGGACGCAGAGAATAGGAGAGCTGTGTGAGGAATGCGTGGGAAGCAAGAGAGAAACGGATGAGGATTTGGTGTCGGGGAAATGCAGATGGGTAGCAACAGATGGCAGCGTGAAGCCTGAGGGTTTGCTACAGGCCCAGGGCAGCACATACCCTAAAAGAATTCGAAAAAAAATTCTGGGAATAATGAAACTGCAAACAGCAGAATGGAAACCCCTCTTAAAATTTACCAGGGCTCTTAAAATCAGCTTCTTCAAGTTGTCTGATGAAAATCCTGCAAAATTTTCCAGATATGAAGTAAATATTCCTACCAGAACTGAACTTGAGGCTAGATCTTACCCTCCAGGGCCTAGATCTGGCTTCAGATAAAATGTTTTCTTCCAACCTACAACCTACAAAAACCGAACACCAAGAAATAATAAGCAAAAAATAAATGAAACCCTAAAAACCCTAAGAACCAGCTAAATAATTACAGTATTTACAGACTGAAGGCTCTAGGTAGCCGGATTTATCATTATACCACAGAAATATTTTCAGAATTTTAAAATTAATGTGAGGTGCTTCAGAAAACCCTTCATGCATTCATAAAAAAAAATTCAAATTATAAGCCCAGGATCAAAAAACTGGCTGGGCTCTTTCAGAAAACGCAATCCGGGAGTTGGCCGGTTCAGCGAAGAACTTCCCCTAACGCCCGGTAAACTCAAAATTAAGGATATTCTGCACAACTTAAATCAACCATTAACATAGAGAGAGAAAACAACAGCGAAATTCAGATCAAATGGAGATACCTGCCATTATATTCAGAAATTAAACTATCATTCAAACCCTAGAGATCAAACAAGATACCTGTGCCTAAATTAATCTTCATGAAGCTATCATCAATTGTTGAAAATGAAATTATGCAAAAAAATAAAACATCTTACAGCATTTCCAGAAGAGTAAAACCAGTAAGATTTTCAACCCCAAAGTCTTTCTTTATTGCACATAAAAAATGACTACAAGAGAGCTTTCTTCAGCACACGACTCTAAGATCACATGATCTCAAATGACCCCTGACACCTTATTTAAAAGAAAATTTCCCAACAGCTAGTTTGAGTGATCCATGTCAAAATGATCTCGACCGTCGATAAGTATCAAAATCTCTTTTAATCTCATCCGTCGAAATTTTAGATGCATTTTGATATATTAAAAAATTAAAATCTTGCATTTATTTCCTCAACATTCTGACTTATTATTTTTTTATTTTATTTATTTATTTTTATTTTTTTATTTTATTTTTTTTATATTTTTATCTTTATTTTATTGTTTTTTTTTTTTTATTTTTGGATTCTCGAACTTAGCCTTTGGAAAATTCACCTAGGACCTGGGACTTAGGACTTATGAGGGATTAAAATATTTTCTAACCCTCAAGAGACTTTACATCATGACTTTTACAATTTTACATCTCAAGGGGGAAAACCCATTTGACATAAACCCTCATAGACCACCCAGTCTTGCGACACAAATATAATCTAGCAGATCAAACAATTTGAAATAACCTAACCAAATGATTATTTCCAAATTACTTTTACATAGACTTGAAGCACACTAGGATTCCCCTAAGATTCTAATGACAAAATCCATTCCGGCTTTGGGGTTAGGCTGAAGGAAAACTCTGCCGATCATGGATCGGTGAGACAAAAAACCTTCTGGAACGTAGATTATCATTAGAAAATTAGGTTTGCCTGGGCAATTTACATACATGACTCAGATTTGCTAAGATTATTTACAATTTACACATGCAAATTAGGTTTACAACATAACATGATCGGGTTGATGATGACAGTCGAATGGCACGGACACGTCGATCAAGTGCTCTCCCTTTTGCGAAAAAGGGGGTGTACTGCTATGGGTAGTTGACACATAGTGGTCAACATGTATTCTCCAAAACCCAGAAATCGCTTCTGGAAATTCCACATAGAGACGACTTAATTAAAATAATTAATCTTTTTTTTAACAGTCCCTAAGTCTAAACTTAGGAAAACTGATTAATTAAAGGGTATTAATTAAGTCATGTTGAGAATCTTCTAGAAGAATACTTGGATCAATTTCTAGTCAATCTTAGCCATCGACTATGTTTTAATCTTGGTCGTTGAAGCCTCAACGAGAGATTATAAGAAGAAACTCGATGGGGGTTGGAGATCACATTTGTGAGACAAGGAATTCGATATTGTTGGGAAATCGAACTCCAAAGTAGCAGTTGTGTGCTGTCGGAGGTGATTCAGTAGTTTTGAGGCAATGAGAGAGGGGCAAGGATAGTAAGGTCGGAAGGAAGTTTCTCCAGCCCGATGAGTGCATAACATAGAGACAGTGTACTCCACAAAGAGGTTGATGTAGTGTAGAGTGGTAGCACAGAGCTTCAGAGGGAGATCCATATTTTGTTGAGGAGAAGTTGAGATTCAGTGACAGGAGCCGGAATGGGAGCACAAAGGCTAGGAAGATCTTGTTTCCAGAGTCGCAGTTGATCAGCAAAGTAAGAGAGACGTTGGTCCGAGCTGGGTGATGCAGAGCTACGTAGGGTGACACAGAGGCAGCAAGGAGCAGCTCATCTTGAGCTAAGGTCAGTGTTGGATCACCGGTGGAAGTGACATTTTTCTCACTAGACTTTTGCAGTCATTTTATTTGTATGGAAAGCTAGATCTGAGCTTCCATAGATTTGTTGTCATTTCCCTTCCCAAATCTATTTGTAACAGGTTTTGGTCTCCCTACAATTTTGCATAAATTTTGGTGAATAAAGGAACCCATGCATTTTTTACTTAGGGACTTAGCAGAAAGAGAGACTGAATTAGATTGTTAGTGGAAGGTGGGGGCCACCCACATGGGAAAATGCACTTGGGCACGTGGGTAATTCGTATTGCCTTGGAGGGGAATCGAATGGCTTGGAGAGGGACCCACATGGAGGAAAGGGAGGCCCACGAAGATATAAGGAGGAGGAGCTCCCCAACTCAAGGCATCATTTGCTCAACGAACTCATTTGTGTTGCTCGAGCTACTTATCCGAGTTACCAGGTTGTTTAGCATCGAGCTTTCCAGGCGAGAGACTCAACCTTTCTTTGGGGGACTTCGAGTGCCACCCTAGGAAGGCATTTCACACTACCTTGGAGGACAACCGGAGGAGATTTGTAGCCACATCACTCAGCCTTCGATTCAGCAGTACATATTCCTGGAGCACAGAAGAGGGGAAAACGCAAAGGTGATTTGGGGGTTCATCCGGGCAACGCTTGCCGAGAAAGTTTGGGAGTTGGAGTCACAGCAGAGGAACAGCCTTTGGGAGGAGTTTAGGACCGTGAGATCACTCATTTGGGCAGCTTGACTTACAGCCATTGAGGGATGCGCAAAGGGCCAATTCTAGGCTCAAGTGGGAGTTAGGGGAAAGAGCTACAGAGCTGAAGCTAGCCAAGAGAAGAGGGGAAAGCCATCAGGGGCAGCATCTTAGCATTTTGGGGTGATTTAGAGAGCCCTTTCAGCCATTTCCAATCAGGTTGTGACTCCCAGAGTGAGGAGGGGGATGTGGTGCTTGGGGGCCGATTTTCGGGGGTCTGAACTAGGCCAAACCATTTCTAGTTTTTGTTGGGTTTTTGTTGAGGAGCAGGGAGCTGAAGTTGCAACATTTTCTTAGCACGGGAAGTGGAGTTACTAGGAGACAGCGCAATTTCTGGGCTGTCTCAGATCATCTTTGGAGTAGCGGTTGTACAGCACTATGGTAGCCTGGGTGCAGGCAATATAGACAACCTCTCAAATCTGGCTACAATTTCTTCAATATCTAGCTGAATTCTTCTTTCTCTTTCTACAAGTGTATCAATCATCTATTATTAGCCTGACTGCTTCATGGGTTTTCCCTCTGATCACCCCAACCCTGGTTATTGTCCAGAATTAACAAACCGAGCATCTATTCCTATCGGAACTATGAATCCATAGGATTACACAACACACTTTCGGTGGGCTTTTAAAATGGGATTAATGCAATACACTATCGGCATGTTTAAACATGAGAAAACTGCATTTTCACGCAAAATACAGAACCGACGGAAATTTCGTTCCAAAGGAACAAAATACACTATCGGCGCTTTTCAACACTGTCGCGGCTTTCAAATGGTCTTGGTGTAATTCCAAAGGAATTACACTATCGGCACTTAAATTCCAAGACTTTGCATTAACCGAAAATAACACTATTGGCACTTTAATAATCGACTCTTTCAACACCCTTTTTCCCGATGCGATAATCGGCAATCGCTATCAGTGATATCACAGTTCCAAAGCCCTGGCTCCTCCCGCTCCAACTTTGCGATGCGATAACAAAAGCGCACCCGACAACTTATCCACTCCACTTCATGGCATTTCGGGTCCGAGCTATCGGAGTTTGGACTTCAACGATTCCAATGGTCTTCCACTCCACTTGTGCTTCTGCGACGCAATATTGGTTCAGACCGGATACGGGTATGAACCAAATCTAATAAATTTTCAGGTCTAGAATTATGCTCCGGCTAAGGAAATTTTGCAATTTCTCAGTGTAAACAGAGTTTGGCCATGGAACTCTATAAAATGATTTAAGAAGCCTGCGTTCGCCGATATGAAGGGAAAACTCCCCAACAGGTCTAATATTAAGAGTTAACTGAAAAAAAAAAGGCTAAATCACCATTTATAAGCTCAAAAAATAACAGAACCGCACTGATATATGCATAAAATACCAATTTACATGGAACCATAAAACCAGATGAACAGAGAGAGGTTTTTGCAGATGATAATGCTTTTGGGCTCTACTCTCTGAGAGTCCCGTTGTTTCTTATTTATAAATAATAGATAAGCCCTCTCGGTCCTTATCCATACAAAAGCATGCCTTTTACATAGAGTGATTTAAAGCCATAAAGCTACTACAGCTTATCATAAAGCGACTATTACAGCATGGTTTTATTCTTAATTCTATCTTTATCTTAAACTAGAAAAGCATGAAACTTGTTGGATAAAGGACCCCACTCCCTTGCCTATAGATTTTTTTGGACTTTTTGGAATATGTTTGAAGATTTTTTCCCTCTAAGTCATATGCTCCTGCATTTGACTCCTGAGGACAAAATTCTTCATGGGCTCCTGTCCATGAGTTCGTCTACAAAACTGCCCAATTTTTGTAGCATGTCTTCTGTAACCCAAGTAGCTTCAGCAGTTGGTTGTCCCTTCCATTTTACCAAATACTGGAAGTACTCTCGTCCCCTTGTCTTCTTAAACACCTTCTTGTCCAAAATTCTTTCTGGCTGCAACTCCTTTGCTATGGGTAACTATTTTACCCAGTCAATCTCTTGGGTCTCTTGATCTTGTGTTGTATCATTTGCAGTTTCACCTTCATATTTGTACAGGTCTGCAACATTAAAAATTGGTGATATCATAACATCACGGGGTAACTCAATTTCATAGGCATTTGCAAAGAATTTCCTCAATACTTTGCATGGTCCAATTTTCTTGAACTTCAATTTATTATACTCCCTCTTTGGAAACCTCTCCTTTTTGAGATGTGCTAAAACCAAATCCCCAACTTCAAAGTTCACCTCTCTTCTCCTCATATCTGCTCTGGTTTTGTTCTTGATGTTGCTATCTTGCAGCTGTTGTTTCACTTATTCATGTATTGCTTGCATTTCTGAAGCAAAATCTTCACTCTCTACACTTCTCATCTCTTCTTTTCCCAAATTTCTTAATTCATATATTCCTCTTGGATGCATTCCATAAACAATATGGAATGGATTCTGTCCTATACTCCTGTTAGGTGAGTCATTATATGCATACTCAGCTTGTGCTAACACTTGATCCCATTACTTTGGATGTTCTGCAGTAAGGCTCCTTAAAAGATTACCTAAACTCTTGTTCACCACTTCAGTCTATCCATCAATTTGTGGATGATAGGCAGAACTGAAACTTAATTTAGTTCCCAGCTTCTTCCATAGTGTCCTCCAGAAATGTCCAACAAATTTGGAATCCCTGTCTAAGACAATACTTTTGGGCAACCCATGCAATCTTACAATCTCCTTAAAAAACAAATTAGCAATGTGAGAAGCATCACTAGTTTTATAACATGGAATAAAGTGTGCCATTTTTGAAAATCTGTCCACTACAACAAAAATTTAATCATTACCTCTTTGAGTCTTTGGT
Organism: Pinus taeda; assembly: GCA_000404065.3. Lineage (NCBI taxonomy): Eukaryota > Viridiplantae > Streptophyta > Pinopsida > Pinales > Pinaceae > Pinus > Pinus taeda. The sequence continues at coordinate 154,792 of APFE030861305.1, forward strand.
AAGCCCAAAACAAAATCCATACTTACCATATCCCAAGGCCTATCTGGAATTGGTAATGGGATATACAAACTTGTGTTTTGGCTTCTTCCCTTTGCATATTGACAGACGCAAGTTTTCACATACTTCTGCACTTCAGATTTCATTTTCGACCAGAAATAAAATCTGTTCAACTGTTCAAAAGTCTTCTCTATGCCAAAATATCCTACAAGTCCTCCACTATGTTTTTCTTTGATTAATTTTCCCTCATTGAACAGTTTGGTATGCACAGCGGATTTTTCTTAAATAACAGCCCATCTTGTAAGAAGTAATCCAACCATTTATTCCTATCCACCAAAATAAGATTTTTACAAACCTCAAATGCCTCTTTAAAATTTGAATCGGTCTCATATAATTCCTTCAGAAAATCAAAACCCAACACTTGGATTTGACTCTCTTGAAGCAATACATTTTCCTACTTAAGGCATCTGCAACTTTATTTGATTGGCCATTTATATGTTTCAAAACAAAATGGAAACCTTGAAGATATTCCACCCATATGGCATGTTTCTGGCTAAGCTTTGGTTGTTGCATTATAAACTGTAGTGCATGGTTATCTGAATAAAGGATGAATTCCTTTGACATTAGATAATGCCTCCATTTCTTCAATGACTACACCACTGCGTAGAACTCCTTATCATAAGAAAAATACTTCTTTTTGGAATCATTTAGCTTTTCACTAAAACAAGCTATTGGTCGGTCTTCCTGACTTAAAACACCTCCAATTGCTTCTCCGCTGGCATCACGCTTTACTTGAAAAGGTTTGTTAAAATCAGGCAAAACCAAAATAGGATTTTCAGTGATTTTTTCTTTAACAGCGGAAAATTCTTTTCTGCTTCAGCAGTCCATCTAAATGGTTGCTTATCCTTCTTTATGGTCTCAATGATAGGTGCATTAATCTTACTAAAATTCTTGATGAATTTTCTATAAAAGCTAGGAAGATCATGAAAACTCCTTACCTCAGAAACACTCTTGGGTGAAGGCCACTCCATAATTGCCTTGATCTTCTCTGGATCCATCTTCAGCCCTTCAATAGAAATACCAAAACCCAAGTACACTAGCTCTTCTTTCATGAATGAACACTTTTTCAAATTCAACAATAATTTCTCTTATTGCAGCCTTTGTAAGACATAATTCAGATGTCTCACATGCTCCTCCTTAGACCTGCTATAAACTAATATATCGTCCAGATATAGTATTACAAACTTACCAATGAACTCTTTAAGAACTTCATTCATGAGTCCCATAAATGTACTTGGTGCATTTGACAACCCAAAAGGCATTACTCTCCACTCATACAGTCCCTCATTTGTCTTAAAAGCGGTTTTCCACTCATCCCCTTCTCTTATTCTTATCTGATGACACCTAATTTTAAGATCTAGTTTTGAAAAATACTTTGCTCCACTCAAGCAATCCATTAAATCTTCAATTCTAGGAAAAGGAAATCTGTAACTGATTGTGATTTTATTGATGGCTCTTGAATCTGTACACATTCTCCAGCCTCCATCTTTCTCAGCACTGTTGGCACTGCATAATGACTCAAGCTTTCTCTGATCAGCCCTTTGTCAAGCAGTTCTTGCACCTGCTTCCTAACCTCTTCATTTTCTGTAGGAGTCATTCTGTACGCTGCTTTGTTAGGTAGACTTGCTCCAGGTATCAAATCTATATGATGCCTGATTCTTCTAATGGGTGGTAATTCATTAGGCAAATCATCAACAATAATATCACAATATTTCTCCAACATTTCTTGAATTTCAATGGGTAAATCAAAAACTTTAGTAGAATTCATTATTACATTGGGCTTGCAAATTACAGCAAAATTTACCTCATTTTCTTCAATCTGCTTCAAGTATTCCTTTCCTCCAGGTAACAGAGTTTTTGGATTAGTCTTCTTTCTTGGTACATCTTCTTCTTACAGAGGTAGCAACGTATGAATGACACCATCCTTTCCAAACTTGTAGGTGTTTCTTTTTCCATCATGCATGGCTCCTCTGTCATATTGCCAAGGTCTTCCAAGCAATATGTGACACACATCCATTGGCATCACATCACAAACAATTTTATTTTTATACTTGCCCACCTAAAATTCCACTTCACCACTGTTCATTCACTAACAGTTGATGTCCCTTTTGTAACCATGACACCTTGTAAGGTGTTGGATGGTTCATTGTCTTCAGCTTCAATTTCTCCACCACTTTTGTAGAGACCAAATTATCAGTGCTGCCACTATCAATGATCAGCTCACAACATTTACCTTGGACTTTACACACCGTCCTGAATAAAGTCTTTCTTTGTGGTGGTTCCACTATCTCCTTTGCTGGCTTGAGAAAAACTTTATTAACTACTAAAGATTCTCCCCTCTCTGGTATATTTTCTTCTTCTCCCACTGCTGCTACTGTTGCTTCTCCCTCAGCTTGAGCAACAATGGCCTTCCTCTGATTTGTTTTTGCATTCTCTGGGCACTCAAAAGCTCTGTGTCCTAGCTTGTTACATCTATAACATCTTATTTCTCTCCCTCTTCCTCAGCCTCCTCTTCCTCTCGAAAAACCCCCTCTGCCTCTTACATCACCTCCTGTGGGTGCATGCTGGGTTGAGTTGCTGCTAGCTCCATCTTTACGTGTTGTAGATCTTCCTCTACCACCTTGACTTCCCCTTCCTCAGAAAGTACCTCTCCCTCTAGCAGACTGCTCCCTCATGAGTTTTTCTTCAGCTTTCAGTGCTATCCGATAAGCTTCCTCTACTGTTTTAGAAGACAATAGACTTATCTCATCTTGAATGTCCATCCTGAGACCATTCATATATCTAGCCACCTTCTCATATGTACCCTGGGCTTCTGCAACTCTTATGCTTACCTTGTAGAATTCCTCTATGTATTCATTCACTGTCATAGACCTTTGTCTAAGATTCTGCATCTGTTTGAACAAGATTTGTTGATAATTACTTGGCAGAAACTTACCTCTTAGCTTTGCTACCATCCTGCTCCAATTCTTGATTGGTTGCTTGCCAAGTCTCTTCCTTTCTGCCTGCACACCATCCCACCAAAGCGCTACATGACCTTTTAGCTTGGTGACAGCAAACTTCGCTTTCTTCTCATCTTCTGTTTCTTCATAGTCGAAGAATTTCTCCATGCCATTAATCCAATCTATTAATTCTTCTAGATTCAATCCTCCTTCATATATTGATACCTCGGTCTTTGGCCTGGCTGTGGATCTCAACACTAACTGGAAGAACCTCATCTCAGGAGTCACTGCTACAGCTTCCTCCTCTGCAGCTTCAATCTCAGGTTCACTAACATCTCCATCATCTATATTTCTGCCTGTTGTTAATGCATCCAATCTAGCTTGCATCTGTTGCACAGCTTCCATTACTTCAGCGTTTGCAACAGGTCGTCCTCTTCCACCACATCCTCGTCCTCTTCCAAATCTGAAAGCCATAGTAACTTTCCTTCTCCTGCTTCTGAGATTCAATCCAATGTCAGTTGGCTGCTCTAATACCACTAATGGTGGCCTAGGTGCAGGCAATATAGACAACCTCTCAGATCTGGCTACAATTTCTTCAATATCTGGCTATATGACTGATTCATGGGTTTTCCCTCTGATCACCCCAACCTTGGTTATTGTCCAAAATTAACAAACCGAGCCTCTGTTCCTATCGGAACTGTAAATCCATAGGATTACACTGTTGGAAATAATACTGAGAGGGGGGGGTGAATCAGTATTATCACATTAATAAAACTTTTTCATTTCCAAACTCTGATTCATATATGCTACTTCCACAACTTCTTATGATTAAGTTAATTGATCTTCAATGAGTGCATTAGAACATTATCAACCATATTATCAGTTAACAGATGCAGTAACATAGAATAGATCATCACACATAAGGCACACACATGAACACCATGATATAAGGTGGAAACCCAATGCGGGAGAAAACCACCTGCTGCAAGTCATCTCAATCTTCTTCTTAATAAGAAAATCCTTTTACAATATTTTGTACTGGTGCAGCCTTATACCAGTACGGGAGCTACAACCCCCTTTGCTCTTGTACTAGCCGATCCATTTACTAGTACGCAGGCTACTACCTGCTACAATGCTCCAAAGATTTCCTTTAGCTCTTGTACTAGCTTAGATACTAGTGCATAGGTGCTGACCTACAATCTTCTCTCCTCCAAGTACCACGTTTCATCAATTTTCATACTGGATACACTGAAGCACAACACATAAACTGAAAGGCCACGTTTCATCCAATTTTCATACTGGACCCAATAACCACATTGAAGCTCATAATCAAACAACCTTCTGAATTACCCAAGCACTAGATCAATATATATACAAGTGAGTCATCAACCAGATCTAGTCAATCAGATCACATAAAGATGAGCTATTAAGAACCTAATCCATTCATCCATCAATATTTAATCAATCACCTCTCAGACTGTTGTTACCAGAACATGATATCAGACATCAAACATTACTTCAAAACCTAGATCACAGCAATGATAGACATGTACAGCTAAATAGATCTCAAGAGAGGTACGCAGCTTCACCCATATAACAGCTGCGTATAAGTACGCACTGTATCCAACTAAATCCCTACGTACGTGCGCACTGTGTCTCACAGTCTTCCTGCGTACGTGCGCTTTGTGTCCAATGAAATGCCTGTGCCCCTCCGCATCTGCAGCGCTTCTGTGCCTGCGTACCGACGCACCTGCAACTCTTCTGTGACTGCGTATCTCCGTACTTGTCTTTCACTGGACCTGCGTACCTCCAGGTATAGATAGTTTCAAGACTTCAAGAATAACCCAGACTGTCAGATCTACAGATCTGATCATGCGCCAAAGAGATCTCAATTCATCAGTAGATTCGCCTTATTTAGATCTAGACATTACACCCAAGAGATCATGATATTTTAGATCTAGCTCTCATAAGATGTTCAACCCAAGCACATGCATTAGCCAAATGATCTCCTTTGCTTTATATAGCCAAGCTCTTCCTCAAGTCAAGGATCATGGGGCTCTATAATAATAATAAAATAAAACAATACCACGGGCCAAAACCATGATAACACAATACCGTCGGCTAAATACCAAGGGTAAAACATAAGGAACCCCACGTGTGGGTGCTTTACTGCCTTGAAGTGTGTACACTGGGGGTACGCACCCAATGAATGGGTAACCTGCGGGTATGTACACACTTTATATAAGACATGCCTGTGTGTACGCACCTTTTGTACAGTGTGCTTGCGTACTCCTTATTTCCTTCAATATTTGAGAGCTGATCATCAATCTCTGCTACTGTCCTGTTGAACAGTGATCCATCACCTGAATGGGTTGCCATCAAGGACAACACTTTAGCCATAATGCCAACAATCTCCCCCTTTGGACTTGATGGCAAAGCTTGCTAAGAACTTGCCATTTGATTCCTTTGAGCTGTCCCGCATCTATGTATTATGCCACATTTGATATCTCTTCTGTAGATTCATCTGAATGTATATAAGCGAGATGATCTTCTATGAGAGGGTTGCCATCAAGTACAACACATGCATCATAATGCCAACAATCTCCCCCTTTGGACTTGATGGCAACAACACCAACACCCTCCCCCTTTGACATCAAGGGCAAAGGGTTATGCTCCCTAAGAACATGCTCTCCTTGACTATAAACCAGATCTGCTGAAGTCTCTGAATGAACTCCCCCTTTGTATATGCCATGGTGCTCCATTCTGATAATGCACTTTCTGAGAACAAGCTGGGATGTCTGCTCTGCTATATAGTGCTGCTCAAACTCCCCCTGACAATAAGCAAGGTCTGCAAAAGGATGTTCTATATGACTCTATCATAAATGACCTTCTTATCTCAAAAAGGCTCAAAGCATACATCCATTACCCAACCGAATGGGGATCATCCATCCAACCAAGTGAGAATACACCAGAAATATGAAAACCAAATACATTACATCATCATCCCATGCATAGAGAGAGGACATAGGCCGTTACATGACCTGAAGAGATGACTACAATAGATAGACCATTACAACATGAGTCTTGCTATGACCTTTACATCGAATGATAATCATGACAGAGACCAAACATAAGCTCATGACAAACATCAGCAACAGTACTGCATAATCTGCTCCATAGTATTTGTCAACATCAACTCATTCATAACCATCCAGATCTACATGAACCAAGAGCCATCAAATGGAAGCATCTTCATCAATCAACATATGTATGAAACAACCTGTCATCATATAGGTAAGATTTCATCATCATCATGTCCCATCAATGCACCTTTGAATAACCATCCATGTATTCAGTCAACAATCCTCATCCATATATGTGCCAAGAACAATAAAGACTCCATGCAAACACCATTAGAGAATCAACCTCCAATCTGATCATGTGAATAACTCATCACCATAGCAAGATGAATCATTAACATTGTCACCAAGGACCATAATGCCAACAATGCATTAAGAACATATGCTCCACCTGAACCTGTGCCAACTGTCAGATCTGATCATGCATATCAATAAGAAGAGTTAGCCAATAAATGCCTTAAGACAGGTACGCCATTTTTCTTTATCTGTCCTGCGTAGCCACGCACTTCAGCTTCTGCTCCCCTGTGCACACCCACAGAGATCCTTCTTCTGTACTGTGTACATACGCAGTTAGTCTTCACTTACAGTGCGTACCCACACACCTGTGCCATAAGCCGCCCGCGTACCTTACGCACTTTTTCTTCCATCGCGCCGCGTACTTTTGAGCTTGCTACGTGCATGTTCTTCAGTTACGTCACGTACTTACATATGTGCTCTTTTGCTAAGCTGCGTATCGCCGCACAAGGACTGTGCCTTTGCTTGCGTACCTCCGCTCCGGGTCTTATACTCTGCTGCATACGCCCGCACTTTCACTGTGTATCACCTGTGTACTTTTGATTAGGGCCGAATAACAGTCCTCCTTTGTGCCACTGACAGTCAGACTTTCCAGATCTGATCTTGTGCTCAAGAAATCATACTTCATAGATCTATTTCACTTTCCCTACTGCCTTTCTTCAAACAATCATATACGCGATTGAGCAGTAACCAACTCGCGTATATACGCGATTTCCCTTTATGGAGTTTGCATATGAGATTCAGGACACTGAATTTTTGTACTTTCAGCTCCCTCTGATTCTGGTATGTCTGTACGTTGTGCTATGCTGCCTTTCTCTAACTGTACTTCCTTTTTCCTCCATATCTTCAAGCGTGATGATGTCATTTTCTCCTTTTGATATGGTGCCCACACTTTGTTCCTGCATTCCTTAGCTATATTTCCAAGCTTGTTACATGCATAACATCTTACATGTTTCATATTCCTCCTGTAACAATCAGTAGCTTTGTGACCAAACATATTGCAAGCAAAGCAATATCCATAAAAGTACCTTGATTGAGATGACTTTTCTGCATAATGGTCTTGAACTCTTCTTCTTCTACATCTAGCTGCAACATGTCCAAGATTATGACATACATAACATTCAACATTATTCATAGGGAGAGTAAAGGATCTTTGAGGAATCCCTTTCCTTGGTTGATGATAAGATGGATCTTTCATTTCTTCGTTGATCACTTTAGATTTCTCTTTAGAGTTCCTTGCTTCACCTTGTGAACTAGATTCACCTTCAACCGATTCATGGAAACCAAGACTAGTTTTTATAGCAGGAGACCTTTGACTACTAAGAATATCATCCAAGACTTTAGAGCTATCTTGAAATCGTAAAAGCTTATCCTTTTCTTCTATTTTACCTTTCAAGATATTTACCTCAACCTGAAGCTGTTCTTCCTTTTCAAGAGATTGTCTTTTCAAATCTTCTTCAGCTTTTCTTCCTTCTTCCATTTGTTCCCTTAGATTGAGAATCTCCTTTGCTTGTTCTTCATTTACATTCTGCAGCATTTGGTGAACTCTGAAGGCACATTCCAGTTGTGATTCTTGTTTTTCAATAGTTTGGAGTAGATCTTCATTCTTCCTTTTGGCTTCTTCGAGTTCTTTATTTAGTGAGAGGGTCGTAGCTTCAAGACTTTCATAATCACTGGATCTATTTCTGAGATTCTTGATTGTTGTGTTCTTTTCATTGATTTCCCCTTTTAGAGATGTGACTTCATCATGCAACTTTTGATATTTGACCTTGACTAACTCCTTTACCTTTTCGAAATCACATTCCCTTTTGTTCAAAAGATCTTGTTGATCTGTGATTGTGTCTGAAAGCCTTTTGAATTCGGCCTCTTTTTGATATATTTCTTGTTCAACCATAAGAGCAAGTTCAGTAGTTTCACTATCACTTTCATCTCTTTCACAAGGAAAAATAGCTGGAACATCAGAGGATACCACATTCATACCTGATAATGATTCTGAATCTGATTCCAAATCTGAAGAGCTTCTTATGCCTAATCCCCAATCGATTCTCCCAATGTCATAGTTCTTCTGAGATGACTTCTTTTTCTTAGATGCTTTCCTCTTAAGCTTCTTTCACATTGTTCCACGGATTTCCTTCAAGCGATCAAGCTTCTATCAAAGGACCTGCTCTGATACCAATTGTTGGAAATAATACTGAGAAGGGGGGGTGAATCAGTATTATCACATTAATAAAACTTTTTCATTTCCAAACTATGATTCATATATGCTACTTCCACAACTTCTTATGATTAAGTTAATTGATCTTCAATGAGTGCATTAGAACATTATCAACCATATAATCAATTAACAGATGCAGTAACATAGAATAGATCATCACACATAAGGCACACACATGAACACCATGATATAAGGTGGAAACCCAATGCGGGAGAAAACCACCTGCTGCAAGTCATCTCCATCTTCTTCTTAATAAGAAAATCCTTTTACAATATTTTGTACTGGTGCAGCCTTATACCAGTACGGGAGCTACAACCCCCTT